>CAJFCO010017249.1:10897-29148 GCA_904066015.1 Synergus gifuensis | reverse complement strand
ATGTTTATATACCTCAGCGAACGTAAAATGTAATCGCTCAAATAACATATATGCTAAACTGAAAGACGGTCGTTTTGTTCAAATCTTTCAGTTTATTGTAGATGAGTCTACAGACCAGGAATTTACAATTTGTAAAATACTTCGAACGGAAAATAAGTACCGAAATCAATGCAATGTTCTGCAGGAAATAATATCGTATAATATTGATAATTATCGATATAATATACTTCAGTAAACACAGACTGCATTGAAAGAATTTGTGTTTGCCTTAAAATAGGCAATGTACAGTATCTGTGCCCAGTACAAAATTTATTTTACCTATAGGTGTACTATTCTCAGAGATCATTTATTTATATTATGCAACAACAATTGAAGAACAACTGAAATCGTTCAATCGGAAAACTGCTGTATTAAACAAGAAGCAAAATATTTGATATTATACACAAGACACTTTAGATACTGTATACTTCAAGTTCACAATAATTTTGAATACCTAATATATCGAGTAATTAATCCTATATAATTGAATGATTAAATTTCTATTTTCTGAAAACCAAGCAACACTTGTCAATATTTAATATGTATATGTATCGGAAATAAATTTCTAACACGCTGTATTGCAGTTTTACAATGTGGGTGTCGTAATGTTGCCTCACATGTATTGCAAATTTACCTCAAATGTATTGTAACTTTACACTATTGCATGGAGTCCGCGTATTGTAACGCTTGTAATATTACCTTATGCTCGATAGTAAAAATTTGGTAAACTCAAATGAAAATTCATATGACTATAATTGCAGTAGTTTAAATTTCATGTTAATTTCGATAAGAAAATTCATGCCATTGTTTTATATTTCCAATGTAATTAACGTCAGCCTGATAATATTCACATGAAAATTCATATGAATCTACAATTATGTTGCGGTGTAAATTTCATGTAAAGTTTCAAAAGAAAATTCATGTGATTATTCAGAATCCCACAGATGATCAGTCAGCCTAAATATTCGAATGAAATTTCATGTTTAACTTTTTATTGTTAAACTTGAAGATTATTTTCACACGAAAATTCTCGTGAATTCATGTGAATTTTATCAATTGTCAAGGTGATCAAAGTCAGCCTGAATATTCACATGAAAATTCATGTGGCTCTATAATTATATATAGTGGTATAAATTTCAAAAAAAATTTCACATGAAAAGTCGTATGAATAATCGCATTTAATTTTAAAATTAATTAAAAATTATTTTAAATATTAACCTGCAAATATAAGTGGAAATTTATAGCTCTATAATCGCTCCTCCATCCCTCATATCTACAGAAAATTTATTACAGGACGCTAAGGATTGAACTTTTAAAGAGATTTATTTTTTTTGGAATATCAAAACTTTCATTTGTAGCTTTTCGGCTTCAATAAAGACTTTCCTTTCTGTGGGATATTGTTCAAAGTTCGTCTGATGATTCGCCTGAAAATGAAAACATCTACATATACGAAAAAAGTTATAAAATTGAGTAAGCATTCATATGGAACTTCACGTAATACTTTAGCTATAATGCCAAACACTTTAAAGAAACATTGAATTTTCACATGAATATTCTAGTGAAAAGTTTTTCGAACTTCAAATAAATATTTACATGAAAATTCCTGTAAAACTTTATAACGAAGAAGTTTTAAATTCAAGTACATATTCATACGCAAATTCAAGTAAAACTCGAAAATCAGCACGTCGATAAGTCAGCCTGAATATTCATATGCAAATTCATGAGACTATAATTTATACAGTGGTTTAAATTTTAAGTAAATTTTAAAATGAAATTTCAAAGAAATTTTTCAGAATTATAAAATTGATCAAAGTTAGTCTGAATATTCACATGAAAATTCATAAGAAATTTTACAACTAGGAACTTTTGTTTAAAATTAAATAAAATATTCATATGGAAATTCATGTGTCTATAAATTCTCATTTCGTTATAAATTTTAAAAATATTTTCATATGAAAATTCCTTTGTAGTTTCAGTATTGTCAAGGATTGTCAAATAATTTTGCAATCTTTTAAGTTTCAGTAAATTTTCACAAGAAAATTCATGTGATTTCTCAACAATGTCGAGGTGATTAAAGTCGCAGCCTGAATATTCACATGAAAATTCATATGACTGTATCATTGTAGCGGTTTGAATTTCATGTAAATTTCCACAAGAAAATTCATGTGATTTTTCAGCATTGCCAAGGTGATTAAAGTTAGAATGAATATTCACAAAAAAGTTCATATGAATCTACAATTATGTTGTGGTGTAAATTTCATGTAAATTTTCACAAGAAAATTCATGTAATTATTCAGAATCGCATAGATGATCAAAGTCAGCCTAAATATTCCTATAAAATTTCATGTTTAACTTTTTATTGTTAAACATGAAGAATATTTTCACAGGAAAATTCTCGTGAATTCATGTGAATTTTTTCAATTGTAAAGGTGATCAAAGTCAGCCTGAATATTCACAGGAAAATTCATGTGGCTCTACAATTATATGTAGTGGTATACATTTCAAATAAATTTTTACATGAAAATTTATATAACATTTCAGCACTACCATGTATATCAATTGCATACTGATTATTTATATGAAAATTCACGTAATAATTCACATGAAAATTCATGGGAAATTAGTCCCAATTTACCATATAAATTCATATGAATTTTCACATTTTTGAATTTTTGAATTTTTGAAGTTTTTAATTTTTGATTTTTGAAACATGTTAAAGGAATTTTAAGATATTAATATCTTAAAATTCCTTTAACATGTTTCAAAAGTCTAGTGAAATTTCTTTTTTCATAAAAATTAATTGATATTCCTTGATGTTACATAAAATTCCTTAAAATTCCACAACCTATTGTTATAAACCTTAAAATCCTATGAAATCTTATATGAAATTCCTTTTAATTTCGCAAAATGAATTGATACTTCTTAAATTACTTAAAATACTCAAAATGCCATAAAGATTCATTATATCTCTTAAAATTACTCAAAATTCTTTAAAATTCTTGATAATCCAATATATTCTCAACAAATTCTTTACTGGAAATAAATGTTCTTAAAATTACTTAATATCTCATAAACTATCTTAAAGTCGCTTAGAATTGCTTAGAATCTCCCAAAATATCATCAAATCCTATAAAATTAATTAAAGTGCCATGAAATCTCTTCAAATTCCTGAAAATCCAATAAAATGTCGTAAATGCCTTAAAATCCCTTAAGTCATTAAAATAACTTAATATCCCATGAAATATCGTTAAATCTCTGAAAATAATTTAAAATTTAATGTAATTTCGTAAAATCCTTTAAAATTTCATAAAATTCTTCGAAATACGGTGAAATCACTTAATATTTCTAAAATCGCATTAAATTTCGTAAAACGCTTTTGAATTCCTAACATTACACTGGACAACAAAATATGACCTATGTCGGGTTGGGACGAGATATATCATTTCCATGGTAGTTTTCTGTGCTGAATTCAAATCTGACCTCCGTTTTTTTCGTTGATCTCAAATTTTTGAGTTTTTTTGAGTTAAAAATTTTTTCGAAAAATCACAAATCGTGTGATAAAAGGGTGAAAAAATTTTTTTCACTAAAAGCGTTTTTGAGATATTTTTAAAAAACCAAAAAAAACACGAAAAAAAATAAATTTACAAAAATCCTTATATTTAAGTGACTAAATTTTATTTATTAGTCTCTCAGGTCTCATTCTCTTCGTTTTTTGATGCAGAAAAAATTTAAAAAAAGTTTACAGTTCCAGCTGTAACGGTTCGGAAGTTACATGACAGAGAACTTGTCTCTTTCTATAGAGTTCCCAATTTGACGGTTTACAAGTACTCGATACAAATCATTGTACTTTTTCTAATATCTCATTGCAGTAATGTCTTTAATATTTGCAATAAGAATAATAATAATAATAAAAAAATGTTTTAAATATATTTATAAGCTGCTACTTATACTCCCTAGAAACTTTTTCTTTTGCATGCTCGACGGTGATGAGCATTTGGTTCATCAGTCATGAGCCTCCAGCAGTAGTCTGCTAAAGCGTTCACACTCCAGTTACCTTGGTATCTCTTTTCTATTTCAGCGATTTCTTGATGAAACCGTTCCCCGTGTTCATCACTGACTGCCCCTAAATTTTCTGGAAAGAAGTCCAAGTGCGAGTGAAGAATGTGAATCTTTAGTGACATGTTCACTTTCATTTCCTTGAAGTTCTGCAGCATAGTGTTTATCAGGTGTTTGTAGTTTCTGGAGTTTGTGTTCCCCAAGAAATTTTGTATGACTGCTTTTACTGACAACCAAGTTTTCCTCTCAAGGTCCGTCAAGATTGTTTCAAAATCACAATCCAACATTAGTTGTCGGATTTAGGGTCCTTGAAAAACTCCTTCCTTGATTTTAGCTTCACTAAGTTTAGGGAATTTTCTTTTCAAGAAACGATGACCTTCTCCATTTTTATCCATTGCTTTAATAAAGTTTTTTACGATGCCGAGCTTTACATGTAATGGTGGTAATAATATTTTTTGAGGATCAACCAATGGTTTTTGAGCAACGTTCATTTTTCCTGGTTCTAACGTCTTACGGGCTGGCCAAACTTTAACATCATAATGTTGATCTCGTGCTCTGCTGTCCCAAGTGCATAGAAAGCAACAAAATTTTGTGAAGCCAGATTGCAATCCGAGGAGAATACCTATTACTTTGAAATCGCCACAGATAGACCACTCATATGATTTATAATTAATTTTTGCAAGTAACAATTGCATAACAGAATAACACTCTTTCATATTGGTGGCATGAGCAATGGGTATTGATGGATATTCATTTCCATTATGCAAGAGAACAACTTTCAAACTGTGTTTATTTGCATCAATGAATAAACGCCAATTTTCTGGCTGGTGTTCATGACCAAGGCTCTTAATAAGACCATCTACATCGGTACAATAGATTAGAGTATCTTGACTGGAAAAAAATATATTTAAATCTTTATCTCGATTTTGGTAAGTAATTTTTACATCTGTTTTCAATAGATTTTTTTCTTTGAGCCTAGAGCCTAAGATTTCAGCCTGATTTTTCGATAAATTTAGATCCCTTATCAAATCATTCAATTCTTTCTGGTCGATGAATTCTGGTAAGTTTCTGGTCGATTTACATTTTACGATTTGATTTTCATCAGCAGTGATTTCTTCTTCTTTGTGGTTTGCAGAATTATCTGGTAAAGAATTGTCACGGTCACAAGCAGCTTTTGTCACTGAAGGAACATTAGGGTAAATAATGCTGTTCTTGCAACGTGATGAGTAGCCTTTTACTTCTGTTAAACAAAAATAACAATCATCGATATGGTTCTCAGGTTCTCTCCAAAAAGTAGGAACAGTAAATTTAAAAAGATTATCAAAGTCTCCTCGTTGTACCGACCATAATTTATTCGCACAAGTTTTACAGCAGCTGTTGGGTATCCAACTTTCTTCTCCATTATCGGGTTTAATCTGAAAATATATTTCGTAGCCTTCTCGCATGGTGGGAGAAATGTTTTGTCTCATTTTTAGTGGGATGAAAATACCGCAAACGTAGCAAAAGCTATCGGGATGATTTTTGCAGCTGTTCTGAATTTTGCAATCGTTGAAAACTGAGGCTTGAATAAAAGCTTAGCGCAAATATATTTTAATTAAGTAGAAATAATTCTAGTTCTATAACAGGTACAAGGTAGCATATGTTGTGACTCCACAGAGGTCTAGAATCGAATGAAGATCAGATAGCGCAGAGAACGAATAGGGCGATATGAACAAGAGTAGTGTGATAATGGAGGGGAGACGCGCATGCGCCATGAACACTTTTCTTCCACACAAAGCTCTGTAAATATGATAAATATTGCAAATATTAAAGACATTACTGCAATGAGATATTAGGAAAAGTACAATGATTCGTCTCGACTACTTGTAAACCGTCAAATTGTGAACTCTAAAGAAAGAGACAAGTTCTCTGTCATGTAACTTCCGAACCGTTACAGCTGGAACTGTAGACTTTTTAAAAATTTTTTTTGCATCAAAAAACGAAGAGAATGAGACCTGAGAGACTCAAAAATAAAATTTATTCACTTAAATATAAGGATTTTTGTAAATTCATTTTTTTCGTGTTTTTTTTTGGTTTTTTAAAAATATCTCAAAAACTATATGAGATATCGAAAAAACAAAAACACCAATGGATTCTGCGTTAAAAAACGCATCGAAAGCATGTATCGCTTTTCGTGAAAAAAATTTTTTCACCCTTTTATCACACGATTTGTGATTTTTCGAAAAAATTTTTAACTCAAAAAAACTCAAAAATTTGAAATCAACGAAAAACACGGAGGTTAGATTTGGATTCAGCACAGAAAACTACCATAGAATTGATATATCTCGTCCCAACCCGACATAGGTCATATTTTGTTGTCCAGTGTAATTTAAAGGAGATACTTTATTAATCTGGTGTTTACATTTACGTGGCTGAAGGCAGACTACTGTGTCCTCGTCCTATAGCGCTATCTCATCATAAGACTTATTAGTCTGTATATGTATACGATATTTGAATTATAATAATCTCACAATTCGGCCATCCTGATCAAAGTTCGACTCGAACTTTACGTACATTATAATAAAATTAAAATCGTGCCTCTATGGGGAGGTAATTTCGTCAGAACGCCAGGGCCTCATATTAGAAGCTTCCCAAGTCCCAACGTAAGGTTTTTGCGTTAACTAAAAGTTTTCTACGTCTTTAATGACGTATCTGTCATTTCTCAAAACTTTTACGACTTCATAAGGGCCTTTAGACACTGGGAGTAACTTTTTGGGAGCCCCGGGCGTACTGTCTGCATTTAAAATCATTACATAATCTCCCTCTCTATACTTATGTGGTTCTTTCCGCTTCTGGTCGAAATACCGTTTATTGTATTGCTGAGATTTCACAATTTTTTCTTCAGCCTTTGTACGGAGTCGTTCTATGTCCCGCGTTTCCTTGTCTAGTCGAGCCTGCTCGAAATGTTCAGCCACCACATCAATGACCTTACCAAGCTGTTTAACACCAAAAAGAAGCTTGCTTGGGGTTTCTCCTGTTGATTTATGGACGGTATTGTTTAGAGCAAACTCGACTTCCGGTAACATTTTATACCAATATTGATTGTTGGTAGGATCGGATAACTTCGCGAGCATTGGACCCAACATACGGTTGACCCTCTCAACTTGTCCGTTCGCTTTTGGAGACGCAGTTGCTATTAAGACGATATTATTCGATATGGTTCGATATTATTTTCTAACATAAATATTTTTAAATTCTCAGAAGTAAAACACGCACCGCGATCGGATACAATTCGCTTAGGCCGGCTGTAGTTTCGGAAGTGCTCTTCTAACTTGGTAATAGCTTCTTTAGTGTCGGTTGTTTTTACGGGATATAATTTCACAAATTTAGTGGAGCCGTCGATTACAAGAAGAACGTGTTGTTTCGCAGAAAGCCTTTTATCAACTGGCCCGTAATGGTCAGTATGATACGTTGAGAATGGAACATTCCCTTTTGGGATAGGATTTAGAAAACCCTGCCTTTTCCCCGTTGTCGGAGAGAACGCGATGCACTTAAGGCAGTTTGCGATATGAAGTTTAACTTTTGAAGAGAGGTCCGGAAACCAGTAGTTTTGTAAGATCGCATTTACAGTTTTTTCGGTAGCTAGATGTCCTAGCTCATCGTGATATTTGCGTATAACGTGGCCTTCCATCCCCACCGGGACATAAAACAAGAGGTCGTTACCGCGTTTTCGATACAGAATTCCGGATCTCATCTCATAAAATTTATCCTGTGTGTTTTCTAATTTTTTACGTAACTCACATATTTTAGGATCGCGATTTTGACTAATAGTCAGATTTGACTCCAAAGAATTCTCTTCTATTATTAGAATATTTCGACTAAATGCGTCAACGTGAGCCATCTTTGTGCCAGATCTGTGTTCTATAGTCTTGTCGTACATTTCTAGTTCCAATGACCATCTCGAGATCTTGTCCTTGATGTCTTCTTTTTCTAACGCTAATCTTAACGCATTACAATCTGTCAGAATTTTAAATTTTATACCCTGCAAGTACACTTTAAATCTTCGAAGTGCGTACAAAATTGCGAGTGTTTCGAGTTCGAAACTATGAAGCCTACTCTCGTAATCTGAAGTCCTTTTAGAAAAGTAGAAAATCGGGTGTAGCTGTTTATCAGCTTTTCGTTGGAGCAACACCGCGCCGAAACCTATTTTACTAGCGTCGCAGTGCAGCTCCGTCTCGTCGTTCGGATTGTAAATGCTCAAAACTGGAGCCGATATTAATTTCGATTTTAAAGTTTCGAACGTGTCGAGTTCCACCTTCGAAAACCTGAACGGAGTATCTTTGCGAAGTAGATCGTGAAGTGGCTTCGCCAAGATAGAAAATTTTTCGATAAACTTTCGAAAGTAAGAGCAGAGACCTAAGAATTTTTGAACATCATGGATATTCTGCGGAATCGGAAAGTTTGTCACTGCCTCTACGCCTCGTTCGGTCGGTGATATGCCGTTTTCGGAGACCATATAGCCTAGATATTCCACCTCTGTCTGGAGGAATTTACATTTCGCGATTTTCAACTCTAATTTGTTTGCTACCATCAGAGAAAAAACTTTATCTAGGGTATTGAAGTGTTGCTCCAACGTTTCGCTCGCAATCATGAAGTCGTCGAGATATGCTACTACCTCGCCTGTTTTTATTAGTTCCGAAAATATAGTGTTAACGAAGCGTTGGAACTTTGAGGGGGCTACTTTAAGGCCAAAGGGCATTTTGACGTATTCATATTGCCCCCAAGGTGTCACGAAAGCTGTAAATTTGACGGAATCCTCGGCAATCGGAATGTGGTTGAAGCCGTTCTTAAGGTCAAGTAAGGTAAAATATTTTTTGTCCCGAAGTTTATCTATTTGGTCTTCAATTAACGGAAGTGGATAATTGTCGCGTAAGAGTAATTTATTTAGGAAGCGATAATCAACGCATAGTCTCGGCTGTCCATTTTTTCGACGGGTTAAGACAATCGGTGACGCGTAAGGGGATTCGCTTGGTCGGATAATTCCTCTTTCTAATAGAGAGTCTATAATCCGTTGCAGATTTTCTTTTTCGTATACCGACAGTCTTCTAGGACCAAAACTAAAGGGCTCATGTTTCGTGGGCCTAAGTGTAGGCTCTGTTTTTATTTTAGGCGAATCTGGACGTTCTGGCAATACATATTTATTCATAAATAAGTCATTTAGTTTCGTTCGTATAGCAAAGTCTAGGCTTGGATTGACGTCAAGTAGTAATTCTGTAACGTCGTCGTCAGTGCAAGCGTTTATTAAAAAGATTTCCGGAATGTTACCTTCAACATTATTCTGACCTGTCAAACTAATACCGAATTTTTTTAAAGTTTGTCTACCTAAAATAGCGGAAGTTCTCATCGTCGAATTTGGTACAATATACATATTTAAATTTTTGCGAGTTACATTATCTATCCTCATACTTACGGGAATTTCTCCTAAAATTTGTAATTCGCTATTGTTTATCCCGCTGTGCCTACGACCTTGTGTGGATGATGATTTCAAAGCGTTCCTCGGAATGAACTCTTCTTTAATAAAGCTGACTGGGCTTCCCGTGTCGAGAAGTGTGTCAAGCTGGACATCAAATGTCTCGCCGGAAGCGTCGAAATTATAATTGACGGTCTTGAAGCATCCAAAAGCATCATCTCCGTCGTCAGGATCTATGTAATTGATCTGCGTTGGTCTCTTCTGCTTATTAGGACATTTCTTATAATTATGTCCCTTCTCAAAACACTTAAAGCAAGCACCTGGTTCTCTCTTTGGTAGCTTGCACTTGGCTGAAGTGTGGCCAAATTGACTACAGTTGTAGCAGCGTATGCTTGGACCACTTGAGCCCGGAAAACTTTTTGCAGGTTTAGACGTTTTCTGTTCAAAATCCACGTTGGCTCTGGTGGTCGAGTATTGAGAAAACTCGGATTTCAGAATATCCCTCCTAAGTGAGATCTTCTCAAAAGCTTTCAGAAGGTCTTTCTTTTCGTTGAAGTTCTGAATTCTCGCTTGATTCCTCATGTTGGTATCGGGAATTCCGTCGATTAAGTAGTCCACTGTTACTTCGTCGTCAGCGATAGGGACTGCGTTGGTAAAGATAAGTTTTTCGTGGAAGTAATCACTGAATGATTCATTAGTCCTCCAATTCCTTTCTTCAAATTTTTTTCGAAGTGCCAACCTACTTGGTCGATGGTCAAACATTGCTGCGATCTCAGTGAATAGGTCAGTGATCGACATGCCAACATATTCCGATTTGGATTGAAACCATTGTAAAGCTTTATTTTTGAGCTTTGCAGCAAACAGAAGGCGGGCTTGAGCATCATCTAGCTCGTAGCTCCTTATCAGAAGTTCAAATTGGTTTTTCCATTTCGTATAATCGGAACTCGTCCCGTCATAATCACTTAAAAGTTCTTTCAGGGAAGATATATTCACGTGTCGATGGTGCGCAGCTTCCTGGGTTGGTTGTCTTGGAGATTCCCGCAACAGCTGATTCTCCCTTCGAGCTAGATCCAATTCCCTCTGAAGCAGTTCGCGCTCTTTTCGAAGTAATTCTATTTCTTTTCGTGCCAAGCTATCGGCATCTGAAGAAGTGTTGTTCTGAAGAGTACGTAAAGGAGGACCTGTCGCTGTCGCTCCGTAATTTTCTCCAACTTCTGTATTCGGGTCTTCAAGCCTTTCAATGCCTTGAATATTTGAGGCTTCCTCAGTCCAGGCCTCTGTAGGATCATGCTCCATGAGGCGTTTTACGAGGTCTGCTTTATTTCCCGAAATCGGTAAATCATAATTCCTCAACACTTCTTTTAATGTGTTGATCGTAAGCGAGGATGGATTAATTTTCGAAGGGCCTGGCATCTTGACTTTTTCACAGAAGCGAAAGAATGAAATTGTCACTAGAGTAAGGTAAATCGCGGAAGAACGGAAGAGTCATCGACAGAAGTTTTATTCATCCAAATGGAATAAATCTCGGAAAAAACATAAGTTTTTATTCATCCGAATGAACAAATCGCGAAAGAGCAGAACTATCATTAATGGAAGTTTCTATTCATGAAGGATAATTCGCGGAAGAATAACGGAACAGTCATCAGCGGAAGTTCTTATTCATTCAAATGAAATAAATTTCGGAATTTTATTTATCTAAATGAATAGATCGCGGGAGAACGGAAACGTCATTAACGGAAGTTTTTATTTACGGAAAATGATTCGCAGAAGAACGGAAAAGTGTTACTGGTACTGAGTGTGTCCATATGAGAGTCACTGTCAAAACGGAGAATTTGAATCCACTCACAGAAAGTAGCAGGAAACACCAGCGACGTAAGTGTCACCATACGTTCACTTTCCAGTACCATTTAGGAAGGTAACGCGGACATTTTTGTGCACCTTTGGGCACCATTTTGATGAATGTATTTTCACTTGTTTAAATTTCAGTCAATTTCACTGATCACTGCTGAACAAAAAGGGTCGAAAACGAAAAAAAGTCGAAAATAGTCCAAGCGTTAGCTTGTAGAGAACCCCTTCGAAACATAAGGGGGTATTTCACCAAAAAAAACTCACGAATGCGAGTTACACAGAAGCCACTTAGCGTCACTTATCATTCTTCGTTTTAGGCACCTTTCAGTCACCAAGATCTAAAAAATTTTACGAGAAGACCGGCGCGGTTCCGATTCATGGGGCGTATCCCACTTCTGAATCATAAGGAATATATGAATAAAAAATATTGTCAGGCGGATTGATAATTTAAAGGAGATACTTTATTAATCTGGTGTTTACATTTACGTGGCTGAAGGCAGATTACTGTGTCCTCGTCCTATAGCGCTATCTCATCATAAGACTTATTAGTCTGTATATATATACGATATTTGAATTATAATAATCTCACACCTGCAACATGACAATGCTCGGCCACATGTCGCAAAACCCGTCAAGACATACTTGGAAACCCTAAAATGGGAAGTCTTACCCCACCCGCCGTACTCTCCAGACATTGCTCCTTCCGACTACCATTTGTTCCGATCGATGGCACATGGCTTAGCTGAGCACCATTTCCATTCTTATGAAGAAGTTAAAGAATGGATCGATTCGTGGATCGCCTCAAAAGACGCAAAGTTTTTTCGAGATGGTATCCGACAATTGCCCGAAAGATGGAAAAAAGTAGTGGCTAGTGACGGACAGTACTTTGAATCATAAACAGGTAATCACTTTTTCAAAATAAAGCCTCAAATTTTCGAAAAAATCGGCGGAAGAAAAGTTGTGAACCTAATATTTTTCATCGTTTAACTCTTTTTCATATCGTGGATTATTTGACTTTAAATTAATTTTTTTTTTTTTAGAATTTTCAAAATGCTCTAACTTTTTTAATTTTTATCAAATATGGCTGGCCAACGAACTCGGCCTTCATTTTAGGACACTAGAAGAGTATACCAAAGGCCAATCCAATCGGTCAATGTTTGTACGGGTAAAAGTGCTATTTTGAAAAAATATATTATTCGCATAAGTTTAACAATTATTTATTTATTGATTAAAATGTAAATTACAAATGTGCTAATAGTCAGTAGTGAGAGTATGAAAATGAATCAGAGTAGAAATACACGACGGTTGTACTCTGTTCAAGGGTAGGTTTAGACTCACGAGTTAGTATCCTAACAGTAATGCTGAGAGCTAAATCTTAAGGGCATGTGATACTTTACCACAAGAACAAATTAGTTATACCAACTATAAATTCATAATAATAAATATTTTTAGCTAATAAGAGTCAATAAACCATCGTCTACGTGAGACGAAGGTTTATTGACTGTTATTTACTAAAAATATTTATTATTATGAATGTATAATTGGTATAATTAATTTTCTCTTATGGTAAAGTATCACATGCCCTTAAGTGCTAAATTCCCAATGTTGCCAAGGTGAAGGTAAATAACATTTCAAATTTAGAAGTTATTACAAAAACTGGCAATCCTGGATTGTACACTCAGAGAAAAAATTCGGTTGATTCAATAAAACAGTTTGTTTAACCTAGTTTGTTTGTTGCAATTAAAAAATTTGGTCAACGCAACTAAACATTTGGTTCCTTTGAAAAAACGTAACAATTTCATATGTTCAATTCAAAGTAATTATTTGTTTGAGCATGTTTGGTTGATTCAACCAAATAAATGTGTTGAACAAAACATATTATTTATTAGAAAATGATTTGGTTAGTGTAAAAAAATGATTTGGTTGATTCAACCAAATAATTTCATTGACTAACTAAACATACCGACGCGACGCGTATGACGCGTATGCTGGTTGACGACTCGAAAAGTGAATAGTATTTATTTAACAGTGTGTATTTCTATAAGTGTATTTATATAAGTGTATTTATATATATTACACAGAGAAAAATGGATAGTCAAACTGACTATCTGGAGTGTAAACTATAGGACAGCTTTCTAAGATAGTTAACCTGAAAATCTGTATATACAATCTGAACATTATTGGGATAATCGACTTTACTATCTTAGATATTCAGGTTGACATATCTTAGATGGCTGTCCTAAATTTGACTATCCAGTTTTCTCCGTGTATACATATGTTTATTTATATAAGTGTATTCATTTCCATTATTGAATAGGTCATAGAGGATATTGGAAATCAAAAAAACTTTTTTTTTAAACCAACAAAAAATTTTGTTGGATTAAACAAAATATTTTGTTGGATCAACTAAAACATTTGGTTGGATCAACCAAAATATTTAGTACAGTCAACCAAACTTTATTAACCAAAAAATTTGGTTGAATCAACCAAACATTTGATTGACCCTATAGCAATGCATTTATTTGGTTGATTCAACCAAATTTTTTTTGAATCAACCAAACTTTTTTCTGAGTGTATCATAAAAAATGAGCAGGACTGATGGAAGGCTGTCCGTACTCTAAGTTTATTGGGGGCGGATTATCTTAGAGCTTGCACAATGCACATGGTGTGCCGATGGGCCGATTGACAATTCTTAAAGTTTGTTCCGCGAAAGATGCTACGAATATTGCTTAAACGTGTACACCATGAGATAACCATAAAGACATAAAATACCCAAAACTCTTCAACTCGACTGGATACAATAAAATGTTAAAATAGAAAGTGTAGAGACAGAATTCAATTTCTACAAATGTGGAGGACACAAACGCTCATCCAAACAGTCAATTCTTTCTAAAGTTATCGTGAACGAAAAATAAAAATCTACAGACACACAGACACACACACACACAGCCATACAGACATATTGGTAAAACCATGTTTTTTGGGTTCAAGGGGTCACAAAACGTGAAGATTTAACAAAAAATGGGAGGGTCAAATTTTACACAAATATAATACATTCTCTGATGAGAATATAATATACGAATATATTATTAAATATTAATAGATTACAAAGTGATATAAAAGAACACAGGAAAAGTTACTGTTTAATTTAAAATCTGTTTAATTTCTCAAATAATATGTTCACTAAACTTAAGTAGATATTTAGAAATATTTTTTTGCCACTAATCATTTATTTTTCACATAAAAATAACTTCTTTTATGACTAAATTATTTTCTATCTTTATACTTATAACCTTTTTATTATAATATTAATCTTTTTGACAACGAAAATAGTCTGAAGATAGTTTTCAAATTCGATGCATTCACACAAATTTGCGCAATTTCTAAAGGAACCAATCAGGTTCTCGACAACAATATGTTCAATATATTGGTAACATCTCTTTTTTAAGTAAGACTTCACTTAGGATACTACCTAATAACTCTGATAAACATCTATTGCAATATATTGATCACCTGCTGAGAACCACATGCTCACATGTCTTACATATTTTATTAATATGCCACCCTTTACTTTATCGAACTAAAGGTCACTAGTATGAATGAAGCAAGGGTTATTAACCCTGCGTGGGTTCATTGAGTGAGTGCGCTCGTCGTTTTTTTCACGCTTCCTTGACGAGGGGACACGAGGAATCATTACGATGCTCGTACTATAAGGTGCAACACGTGTAGCAAGTTTACACGTGGATTTTATAATTATATAATATACTATATGTGGAAAGTTTATCTGCTTTCGAGAAAAGTTAATTTAATATGCAAATGTCGACACGTACCAGGATTAAATTCTTCATTCATATTGTATATTAAATTTTTCATTCAATTCTTCATTTTATATTTTTCTTATTTGGAACATCGTGAAATAAAGTATCGAATAAAGGGGGAGAATTTTTGCATTTTTAGTCGAATACGCGAAACAAAAAGAGACTTATATGTTTATAAAGTTTTCCAACTTTTTTTTGATCCATCGTAACTTTGGACTGGATTATCTTATCGGCATGTTTTTTTTCTTGAAATTCATGTAATGATAGCTAGATTAACATAGGCATACTAAGATTTTCATGTGCTAAATATCGAAAAAAATATCTATGAAAACCATAAAAACCATGAAATTTTTTTTTTTGATTCATCAAAACTTTTGACAGGATTAACGTAGGGTAAGGTGGGGCTAAAAGTCCGTGTAGAAATTTCCCTATCTTTCCCCATTTAAAGTAGGGTTCTAGCGTGGCCCGAACTAGAAGTTCTAGTCTAGAAAAAACTAATCGAGGCTCTGTCTGGCCCCGACTAGAAAATCCCCGCTAACCTTACTTTTGTAATTATAAGGTTCGTCCGTTAGGCGGCGCTCATAAGTCTATCTGTATCTAGTGGGGCCTCGACTAGAAAATCCCCACTAACCTTACTTTTGTAATTATAAGGGTCGGCTGTTAGGCGGCGCTCAACATAACCTTTCTTTGATAAAGTTCATGAGTGTCAGTTCACAAGAAATTGTCAGTTACAAGAATTTGTAACAGACTTCAGAATTCAGTTCACAAGAATTCAAAATTCACTTCAGAATTCAGTTCACAAGAATTTGTCAGTTTGATTTTTTGGAATTTGAGGAAGATCTCACAGCAAAAGATTTTCGTTTGAAGTTTGTAAGTAAGGTTATTTTAAAAACATATTTAAGTGTACAATACCGTTAAAACTTAAATAATAAGAAAAAAAATTTTATTTCTTTAGACGTCTTCACTTTCATTTTTCTTCAATGGAAAGAGAAATCTGAGAAAGACCATAAATAATATTTCTACTTCAAATTATCCCAAATGCATACACTGAAAAAAAAGGTTTAGCTGTCCCAGCTAGACGTATAGCTGGATTTCGTAATTCCAAGAAAATATAGCTGTGTTACCTAAATTTCTAGCTGAGTTACCTAAATATCTAGCTGTTTTAGCTAAATTTTGCTATCTAAAAGTTATCAAGGTAAATTAGCTAGATTATTTCTGGATGGTAAAATTTTACTAAAACAGCTAGATATTTAAGTAACTCAGCTAGAAATTTAGATAACACAGCTATATTTTCTTGGAATTACGAAATCCAACTATACGTCTAGCTGGGACAGCTAAACCATTTTTTCAGTGTAACTATATACATTTATTATTAAAAATATACACCGTGGGGACCTAATAAGGGCCACAGCACGGCCCTTTCTTTAATAGGGCTGAGGAAGGGCGATTCTCACTGGGCCCCTACTAGAACTAGTAAATTTCTTTGCTAGTAGTCGGGGCCTAACTGACAAAAGCGTTACGATCTAGCTGGGGCCCCGACTAGTTTTCCCCGCAAGGGCCCAACTAAAAAAAATGGAAAACTAGTGAGGCCCCCACTAGACCCCTATCGAAATTTCTACACGGGTAGTGCCGCGAGGAAAAAGTGCCACATGCGATAACTCAAAATCAAAAAACTTTTTAAACGTTTTGATATCATCCGTCGATCAGTCGACTCACATAAACTACTTATACCGACTGGTAACCGCTAACAGCTGTTAATGAGATCATGGTTAGGTTAAATTGTTTTTCGGCGCAGAAAGTATTTTTTTCGCCAGTGTTTCTTTTTGGTCCTGAAATGTGATCCTACGTGCCGTTGACATAAAGTAAGTTTAATTTGATGTGGAATTATGTATTCTTGTAGTACATATAGTCAATTGTTCAAAATATTTTTTTTGTTTAATAAATGTTGATTGCAAATTATGGGAACGTCGCGGAGCAAAAAGTTCCAACGGGCACTTTTTACCCTTGACGTTTTATGACATACACAGAGAAAAGCTAGGCTCATTTTGAGTCGGATAATGACCCTTAATTGAGATGAAGCATCTTTTAGACAAAATAGCTCAAATTGAGTTATTAAACAAATGAAAATTAATATCAATTTGCCCCAGAAATGGCTGAAGTAAGACCTGAAAAAAAATTAAGGAGGAGCAAAAGTAAGCATATGCATATTACAATTTTCATTTGCGAAATACATTTGAGGATAACAATGAAAATATTACATTTAAGCTTGATTTTTTTACTAATATTTGATATTTCAGTTATTTTTTGCATTAAAAATGTTAGATTTGATGAAAAATTTGTAAAAATAAATTTTTTACTTATATGTTTGTAAGTTTTTTTTAATTTCACTTATTTTTTGAAATGAAAATACAATCAAATGCAATCAATTAAATGAAAATATAATCTAATAAAATTTTTAATTTCAATTATAAATTCACAATTTTCTTAAACAATTTAATTTAATAAAATTAAATTAATAAAATAAATGAATAAATAAATATTTCACTAAAAATTTAAAAAATTAAAAAATTTTTTAAAAAAGTTGAATACGCTATAACAAAAAAATAAAAAATAAGAATTAATTATATATAAAATATAATAATCATATATTAATTTAATGTTTAAGTATTAATTAATGGGAACTAGGGGTGCCATTGTGAGCACACATTCTCATCACACTTCGTGCGCTTGAATTCATTTAAAATATATCATTGCTGCTATATTTTAAATGAAGAAGAAAACTAATTTACTTAAGATTCTATCGACCTTAAGGAATACATTCTCATCACAGTACTCGCGCTTCACACTATGTTTCATTGAGATTTGCGTTAAAATTTTTTTAAAAAATATTTTTGATGATTAAAACAAAAACTAATCATCATATTAAAAAATGGTCCAGGAAGAATTTGTAGATCTTTTAAAGACCTATAATTACGTTCATATAATTTTCTCTGAATCACGCGTTATTTGGCTCAAAATTTGAATTTTCGATTTTTCAAGAA
>CAJFCO010017248.1:0-11731 GCA_904066015.1 Synergus gifuensis | reverse complement strand
TAAAAGTACATATTTATTTTATAATTAATAATTCATCATTTTTGTTATGTTTTCCAATTTTTATTAAACCAGCATATGGGACATTCCATCCAAAAAGTACAATCGAAAATTTTTTTAAAGCGAAATATTTAATAAAATTTAATAAAATATTTGTTATTTTATTCCTATAAAGTTGGAAAAAATAAAAAAATAAATGGAAAATAATTCTGTTTATTCTAATTACATCAATATTAACTATTTCTAAATTACTACAAATTTTATGTAAAAAAGATTGAAACACGTCAACCATATAAATATATTTAAATTGCTTTACTCTTTATTATTTTTATTTAAAAATACTGTTATACATTTTTTTTATTTAGAATTTAATTTACATCAAATTTTTTTTTAATGATTGTGCACTCAAAATTAATTTCAATTTTAAAATTTACAATCAAATAATTTTGTCAACAAATTCAACGATTCAACTTCAGTTCTACACATACTTATTGTATTAATTAAATTTTTTCAATAAGTTATTTATGCACAATTAATTATTTTTAAATGTTTATAATTTTGCTTAACTAACTTACTTATAAAATTACATTATTGCAATACTTTTTTGTATAATATTAAAGTATAAAATATATACATTCAATGAAGTTGGCAAAATATCAATAAATTAATAATAATATCAAAATTAGAAATCATAGAATTCATAAAAATTTTGATAGGGGGTTGGCGCGCAAAGCGCGCAGGGGGGCAAAGCCCCCCTTGTTTAAATTGAATATAGTTCTGATTTCTTCATCGCACAATTTCGCATAATCCAGATTTTTTAAGCAGAATTTCGCACAATAATTCATTTTTCTTTGCATAATTTAAAGATTTTAAAAAACAGAAAAAATTGTCTCTATTTATAAATAACCACAAGTGATTTTTTATGTACTAATAGCAGGGAGAAGGAGCTCCGATCGTCAGAAAGGGAACATGTGCGAATCACATTCGAGACATAGAGCGACTTCTGAAAGGAGCACATATTACAATAAATGCACGATCAGAAGAGGAAGTGGAAGTTGACCTAATAATGGAAAAACTGGCGCGAGCTACTGGATCTGCTTACAAGTTTAATGAACCACGTGGAGAAAATGGAGGAGGGCATGCTGCTCCTGTCGGTACGACCTATCGCAGGTTAGATAAAGAGAATCATACAATAAATAATATCTAAGACTTCTTTTGGACCCCATACAATTTTTTTATTAATTTGAGAAATTTTAATTTTTAAACCCTCTGTGTCAGGAAATTTTTCTGCTCTGCTTTTTACTATAAGTTTGGCAACGTCGCAGCCACGACGTTCAAGAGCACGTGTGTTATTCGGCGCATAATCTAGAGAACGTGGAGCGGATGCAGCGTTGCCGTAGAGTCAATTCACTAATATCAGTGGCGTAACTATGTAGTAGCGAAACCCCGCATTGCGAGGAGGCCTCCTTTCTCTGAGGGGCCTCTTAGACTGACTAAAAAAAAATAAATTTCACTGTATTTCTATTTTTATTTTTAAAGTTTCAATTTATTCAGAACTTTGGTTTATCACGAAGCAATTTATAAATCGACCTTCTCATAGTTTCTTTTTATTTTCAAAGGGGCCTCCTAAAAATTTTTGCGGGGGGGTCTCCAATTTTTAGTTACTTATATAATGTTTAGTTAATTATATAATTATATATAAATAAATTATTAAATTTATAATAATAGGTAAATATCTTTTTCAAATTAAAATTATTAATTTATCGTACCGAAATCGTGGATAAGATCCCCGAAAAATAATAATTAAATTTATAATTAATATAATTTTTATATTTTTTTAATTTATATTTTTTTTATTTTTTTATAATATTTTATATTTTTTATAATATATTTATATATTTATATATAAAATAATAATAATATATTATATATATATATATAATATATTTTTTATAATTTTTAATATAATTAAATTTTCCTAAATAAAATAATACAAAAATATATCTTATAATAATAATTATACCATATTCCGATATAAAAATTAATGCAAATATACCTCTTATATATTCAGTATTAAATCCTGAAACTAACTCTGATTCACCTTCAGCTAAATCAAAAGGAGTACGATTTAACTCAGCTATAAAATTACAATAAATATTAATATTATAGGATATATATATATATAATATATTATATATATATAAAACTTAAATAAATTGATAATTAATTAAACTAATTAAATTAAATCTTTCTACAAAAATTAGATTTCTTATTATAATTAAAATTAATCTTGCTTATAATTATATAATTATAAATATTTATTTATTATTTCATAATTTTTTCATTTTTCAATCTTTTTATATACTACAAAAAGTTCGTCTTCTCATTAGATCACATGTTATTTTCAACCATTGATTTTTCAATTATAAAGCTCTGAAAAATTCCAAAATTTTTCGCGAAAAAATGACATGAAAAAAATTACAGATTCTTCTATATATATTTAATTTTTATCTAATTCTTCTATATATATATATATATATATAATTTGTTTTAGAGTGATTCCTGCACAAGAAATCAATGCTACTGAACGTGACCAGTTCTGGCAAAAGGAAGAAATAGAAGAAAAGCAGCGATTGGAACAGGAACGCGAACGGATTGAACAGAGCCGACAAAAGTTAGAACAAGAAATCAGAATGCGAGAGGAAAAGGAGAGTCGGATTCGAGAACAGAAGGTATTTTATATATAAAAATTAAGGAATTCATTTCGAAATGATCGAAATTTTCTATAAATAGAGTAATCGGTACAAGGATTAAGGGCAATGATAAATATTTCTCACTAAATCTAGGCCATTTACAATTTCAGGGTGGCCACATGTCAGGGAAGTCAGGGAAATGTCAGGGAAAAGCGAATAGTTATCAGGGAAAATATAAATTGACATTTATGCTAATTATGTTAGTTTTATTGTATTGTTTATATAGATGTTATAGTTTATTAAATAGATTTGAGAAACTTTCCAAGGATTTCAAATGATTATAAAGAATTTCCAGGCATTCTTTGAGATTCTTTGGGTTTCTAATGATTTCAAGAGATTTTCAATAATTTTGCTTCCTCGTAGAGGAAGCTTTGTGGTGGTGACAAAATCCAGTTTCCTAAAAAAGGTTTTTTTCAACATATTTTAATGTCAATATATCTAACATGATATCCTGAAACATTGTCCGTGTGTGTGTGTGTGTGTGTGTGTGTGTGTGTGTGTGTGTGTGTGTGTGTGTGTGTGTGTGTGTGTGTGTGTGTGTGTGTGTGTGTGTGTGTGTGTGTGTGTGTGTGTGTCACGATCCAGCAATCTCTTGAAAACGCGTAGAGATAAATTGATGAAATTTTGCATAGTTATTTCATTATACACCTAGTTGAATTTCGTACAATGGTTTAACAAAATATTTAATTTTACAAGTTTTATGTTCTTTTATATTTTTCTTAAAATTCATTTTTTCACTATAACTTCTCAAATAATCAAAATTCAAAGATGATGTAAGGAAAACGTAGATTCCTTGTGTCGAAACGAATCGATTGACCTATATTATTAATGCATTTCATTAAAAAATAACAAAGTTATGGTTAATTGTATTTTCAAAAATGAATTTTTCGACTATAACTTCTCAAATAATCAAAATTTAATGTTGATGTAAAGAATACTTAATGCTTCCTCTATGAGGAAGCAAATCATATTTGCTTACAGGAAGCAAAGTGCTCATTGAGTGAGCACAAATGTTGATACAACTTTACAGCTAGTTAAAAGATTTTAATAGGTTTCTAGGAATTTAAAGGAATTATAAGAGATTTGTATAACATTAAAAAAATTTAGTGGAATTTTAAAAGACCACGAAATTTTAAGGAATTTTAAAGTTCCTTGTGGAAGTTTAAAGGATTTTAAAAAGCTTGTAAGAATTTTAAGAAATTTGATTTTTTAAAGTAATTTGAAGAGATTTTAATGTTCCTCGTGGAATTTTAAAGGATTTCATGAGATTTTTATGAGTTTTAAAAGATTTTGTGAAATTTTACAAAATTTTAAGAGATTTTTACCTATTTTAAAGGATTTAACAATTTCTCATGAAATTATAAAGGATTTATAGAGATTTATATTTATATATTTATATATATTTATATATTTATATATATAAGGATTTATATTTATATATTTATAAAGGATTTTAAGAAACTTGGAAGATTTTTAAAAAATTTTAAGGGATTATAAAATATTCTCGTGGATTTTTAAAGAAGTTTAACAAATTTTGATTTTTAACAGTGTTTTTAAGAGTTTTGATTGAAATTTTAAAGAATCTCACAACATTTTTATGATTTGCTAATGATTTTGTAGAATTTTATGGAATTTTAAGATCTTTTCAGGAATTTTAAGAGATCTTTACGTATTTGAAAATGTTTTAAAGTTCCTTGTGGAATTTTAAAAGATTTTAAAAAGCTTTTAAGAATTTTAAGAAATTTTGATTTTTAAAAGTAATTTTAAAGGATTTTAATGATCCTTATGGAATTTTAAAGGATTTCACGAAATTTTTATGATTTTATGAAGATTTTGTGTAATTTTAGGGAATTTTTAACAGTTTTTAAAAGTTATAAAGTTTTTTACGTATTTTAAGGAATTATAAATATTCTCGTGGAATTTAAGAGGATTTTAAAAAGCTTGTAAGAATTTTAAGAAATTTTAATTACTTTAAAGTGACTTTAAAGAATTTAAATTTTCCTCATGGAATTTTAAAGAATTTCATAAAAATTTTTATGATTTATAAAAGATTTTGAGAAGTTTAAGGAATTTCAAGAGGTTTTTAAGAATTTTAACCCTTGCTTTTGCCACACTGGGAGATTTTTATGATATTTGTACAATATTTAATTTATTTATTGTATAATATAATATTATATAATAATATAATATAATAATATTGTATAATTTTCTGTCAGAGAAATTTGTTTGAAAGTCAGGGAAATGTCAGGGAAATTGAAAAATTGAATCTTGTGGCCACCCTGATAGACAAGAATAAGCGAAAGACAGGGAATCTTTGGGTAACGATTATAAGTACTTTTTGTACTTCAAAGATTTGTAAATTTCTTTTAAAAGAAGCAATAGATGGTTTCTGAGAATGATAATAATTTGATCACTTAATAATAAAGCTTATCGCAGAAGCACCGGATGTAGGTGTATCTATCCTTTGAGGAAAACAGATAAAATGTTATAAATTGTACTCGCAAACTAATTGCTATCAACTTTTAAAAGATATGTTTCCATCAGTTTTCATAAAAATGAATATCTTTTCTAAACTTTTAATCTAAACTTCAATCATTTCAGATAACTGTAAAGGAGAACATAGTCGATAAGCACAGATTAGCAGAGCAGCGTTCCGAAGAATTGAACAACATCCGCAATCAAAAACCATCTCCAGACTCTCAAAAAAGCGACTCTGAGGATGAGCCGAAATCCCGAAGTGAGGAATTGCGCCGCGAACGCAGCAAAGAAGCCCAACAACTAATTGCTCAAAGAACTATAAATGCGAGGGCCATATTCGAACAAAATACGAGCGCTGGTCAATTAAAAATGGTTCGTGCTAAGCAGCAAACGGTACACAAGGGTAGCAGTGTCGAGGCTGCAAGAAAGGCAATTGAAGAAAGTCAGCGAAGAGAAGAGCCAGTGAAAGTGCAGCCTGATATTATAAAGGAAGCACAGGTTAAAAAAGAAGAAACGCAACACAGTAACTCTAGTAATTCTGAGAAGTTGCCGCAGAAAAATGAGCAAGTTCCAAATCAGCAAGCACATCAGACAAATCAAGTGAATGATACAAAAGAGGTGATTCCAGAAAATCAAGCAAATGAAGTTAATGGTTTTCTTCATCAAGTAAGCAGCCAGGTAAATCAAGAGAACCAGGTGAATCAAGTAGGAAGTGAAGTAACACCCACTACGGTAGAAGAAGCGGAGAACGAATTATACAACCAGTTGGAGGAAGAATATTTGTATCTTGACCCTAACAACGAGGGAATGAAAGCAAGAGCCCTTTACGATTATCAAGCTGCAGATGACACTGAAATTACTTTCGATCCTGGCGATATCATCACGCATATTGATGCCATTGATGAAGGCTGGTGGCAAGGTCTCGGACCCGATGGGACTTATGGCCTTTTCCCAGCCAATCATGTAGAGGTCATTGAATACAACTCTGCACGATGAAGACTGATGATTATTTTCCTGGTTTAGTATTTCTTTTTTAAGTTCGTTATCAGATATTGAGAAAATCCCAACTGACCATTTTATCATTTATTGTTTAGCTTATAATATAGGAATCCCTCATGTTCTGCGTACTTTATTTTCCAGGTTTCAATATTTATCAATAACTCAAACTCGAATTTAAAAAGTGGCCACTAGAATATAAGCATGAAGATCCTTATTAGCAAAAATATAAAATTTAATTTTTTGAAACTGAATTTCAAGTTTTAAGGGTTCAAAACTGGTCGAATTATCTAAAATAAAAAATGAAGGGTGGAGTCGCAGAAGTTCGTAAACCCCAAAAATAAATTTTTCAGAAGAGCATAACAATAAAAGCTTCAAAAATCGAACTGATTTCTCTGAAGCCTTTTCAACTATTTCAAAGTCTTTTAAAATCTCGCGAAATCCTCTAAAAAAAATGTAATCCTTTTAAATCACTCAAAGCGTTTCGATATTTCTTTGAAATTTTTTGAATTTTTTAAAAACTATTAAATCTCTTGAAATGTATTGATTTCTCTAAACTCTCTTGGAATTTAAAAAAATCTTTTTGAACTTATTTTATATTCTTAAAATTATACACTTACTTCAAGACCTTCAATTTATAAAAGTAGTTTTTATAACAGGTTTCTTTGTGAAGATGAATTGAAATTATTGAAAATTACGATAATTTAAAATAATTTTTTTTTTTAAATTATCAATTTACGACAAATTATAAATTTGACATAGATTTGAAAAGTGAAGAGTATTGATATTTCAAAAGAGAAAAAAAATTATTTTAGAGAAAAAATAGATTTTTTTCACTCGAAATACAAATACCACTTTTAAAACAATTTTTTGTAAAATTATTTCCACAGCTTATTTTTTATTTTTGTAATTGATTCACGATTTAAAAATATTTGTGAAATAATTGTCTCTATGCTGAATTAAAAAAATACATGCCCCTTTATTTTTCAAGTAGAAAATAATTTTTCACCTTCGAAACTTGAAGTTTTAAATTTTAAAATCCAGAAACCCTTCTGAAAATGACTGATTTCTTTTCTTAGATTTTTGTGATGACTTTTTTTATGTTCTGATTTTATAACGAAGAGGACACACTTGCCTATAAAAACCATGCCTATAAATTTAGTGTTTTTAAAAAAAAAATGATGCAAAAAACATTTTTCTAATTTGTCTACGGGTTTGCTTTTTTCTCTAATGCTTGCCTATTTAAATATTTATTTAATTTGTTTCTTTATAAAGTATTTTTATTATAGTAATCCAAAAACTGAATTTAAAGGACGCAGTTCAGTGATGATAAGGTCATATTCGTCCGTACTTACTGCATGTTTAGAATCGCAATAAAAGTACGCCTCATTAATAAACTGGTGCATATTATGTGATAAGACTAAGCAACTCTTCTGTTAACCTTAACTTTCAACAATGCATATTATTATATTTATCGTTATGAAACTTTTAATTTAAACTTTGTCATCCATGAAAAGATTATTCGATACCTGCAGAATGTATAATTAGTTAAGAAACGTTTGAAACCAAGTTAAAATAGAAAATGCACTTTTTCTATAAAATTATTTTAAAAAGGGACATAGGATAATAATACTAAAAATACAAACTGAATCTTTTTATTTAAATCGATCGAAAAAAAAATGTTAATCTAAGAAAAAAGCTTTGAAAACTATCTACATTTAAAAAAAATTGTAAAACTTTATCTTACTCAAAATTTACCTAAACAAAATCGAGGTCTTTATTATTTAAAATAGCAGAATCCTAAATTTTTCAAATATATATTTAATAATTGAAAAATGATTTTCTTAGGTTCAATTTGAGTGGAAGAAAGTTTCCAGAAACTCAACTCTGGGGATAATGAATTTCTAAAATCAGGTTTAAAAATTGATACTTTTACTCCCTAGAGAGTGAAAAGTAAAACTTTAGGCCTGCTTTATAAGCATGAGAAACAACTAAAATCATCCATCTTATAAAAAAATGTAATATTAATGATTGTTTCAAAACTCTGAGGATAATAGACTTTTTAAGCCAGGTTTTTCCGACCCACCTTGCTATTAGTCATACATAAAAGTATTTTAATCGATTTCACATTGTTACGTTTAACATAGAGCATAAGACACATATCCTCTTTACACGATGTTCATTCTAAAATATTATTCGTTTATAAAGCAATTTAATATGCATTTTTAAATAATAACAGATATATTAATATTAACAGAAAATTTTATACAACGCACGGTTTTTTGTCGGATTAAATGTTTTTATTAACAAATTTGATTATAGGACAAAACTTAAGTTCTTAAATATAATAATTTTGTAACAAATTAAAACTTTTTTTATTTCATTGGTGCTCACTATTTTCGTGTATTGTATAATTTTCATGTTGTTGGGATGTTTTTTTTTTTACTTGATAACTTGATTATGTGTAAATATTTTAAAAACCTAGTCCAAGGTGTAAAAAGAGTTGGACCTTAGTTATGGTGTTAAATCTTCAAAAGAAAAGTAAATCGTCATATTTGGTCCTCGAAAAGAGGAAAAATTCCAATTAACATATTGTTTCAAGAATTGAACAATATTAGGTGTATAGAAATTATATATCCTGTGAGGATAAGTCGCAAAGAAATAAAAGGTAAATAAACTAGAAAATATTTATTATTTGGAATGTGATTTAGATTGATATAATAGATACATTGTTATAAAGGTGGATTCGTTTCGGAAGACAGAAAGTTGTATTTTAAGTTTATTTGTTCTTAACACGTGAATTTCCAGTGGAAAAGGGTTATTTCACCATAAATTGCTTTTGCCTTTTGTTGAAAATGTCTTATTTGCCAATTCTTTTCACAAATATGCAGGAAGATTTTCCACGTTTTCTAACTAGCAAAACGAATAATCAACAAAAACAGTATTGTACATAAATTATCATAAATGCAACGTCTTCTCGGCCGCATTGTAAATTTTGCAATTTTGCACTACTCATCTTCTTTATGATGTGAAAAATAAAAAGTGAATTATTTAGTTTAATTTAAAAAAAATTAATTTGTGGGATTCTAGAGGTCCCACAAAGGGCACAAAGGCGCATATCTATAGTATGTCCAGTAGGGTGGTCCTTATTTTTCGATTTTCGATTCTTCTTGGTCTCACCCCCCTATTTTGTTATAATGACCAAGAAAATGATCTCCACCAAATTTTAGCGAAATCGGTTAATATTAACATTTGCCTCAAAGCACTCAAAGTTTCTTATGCAATTACCATGGGGAAAAGTACCGTCCAACTTTAAATGCAGGTATTTTTTTTATATTTCACCGGAATCCTTTAGCTCTGTACAATTGTGATTTTTAGAGTATGTTAAAAAAACACATTTAAACGAAAAAATTTTTTTTGTTACATTTACAAAATGGCGGACCCCTAAATTTGAACCAAAATTACAATTTCCATAATTGATAACAAAATCTCGTCAAATTTATACGAAAGGCAAGTTTATTTATTAGAAAGCACGTGATGACAATGAAATCTCAAAATTTTGAAAAAATTCAAGATGGCCGCCATTTTTTTTTATTCATTATTTCTTTGTTTCGCGATCACATCTTTTCAGGTGTCAATTGAATTATAGTGTGAATTATAATTATTATTATTATTATTATTATTATTATTATTAATTAATTATAACACAGGTCTGCATGATTTCCCTGGCGAAAGCTTCGGATAGGATCCCAATCCGAGCCAATCCGAAGTCATCCAGGCCAATGCGAAAACTCTATCCGAGCGAATTCGAATGAAACCGAACCATTCCGAAGAAACTTCTCAATCCGAATGAATCCGAATTTTCAATCCGAATGAAACCGAACCATTCCGAAGAAACTTTTCAATCCGAATGAATTCGAATTTTCAATCCGAAGGAATCCGAACCATTCCGAAGATATTTTTCAATCCGAATGAATCCGAATAAATCCGAGCCATCCAGGAAAAATTTTTCAATCTGAATGAAACCGAGCTATTCCGAACAAATTTTTTAATCCGAATAAATCCGAAGCTTCAATCCGAATGAATCCGAACCACTCCAAAGTAATATTTCAATCCGAAGGAATCCGAACCATTCCGAACAAACTTTTCAATCCAAATGAATCCGAAGCTTCAATCCGAATGAGAATCCGAACCACTCCGAAGTAGATTTTCAATCCGAATGAATCCGAACCACTCCGAAGTAATTTTTCAATCCGAATGAATTCGAAGTTTGAATCCGAATGAATCCAAGCTATTCCAAAGAAATTTTTCAATCAGAATGAATCCGAGCCATTCCGAAGAAATTTTTAACTTCAAATGAGTTCCAGCCATTCCGAAGAAATTTTTCTAACATCGGATTGGCTCAGATTCATTCGGATAGGAATCTTCCTTCAAACTTCGGATTGGCTCGGATTCATTCGGATAGGAATCATCATTTAGAGTTCGGATTGGCTCAGATTCATTCGGATATGAATCTTCGTACAATCGTCGGATTGACTCGGATTCATTCGGATAGGAATCTTCCTTCAAACTTCAGATTGGCTCGGATTTATTCGGATAGGAATCATGCGAACTTCGGTTTGGCTCGGAATGAAACTGATTCGCTCGGAAAGAGACTTCGCATTGGCTCGGATTCATTCGGTTAGGAAATTTTCTATCCGAAGCCTTCGTAAGGGTTTGTTATGGAGTAGCTGAGGTAGGTTTCCGAAGTAATTTTCGGCGTAGAAACTGAATCCGGGCTCAGAATTGCTCCATCACGTCAGGTTTTTGAGTAATCCTAACCTAAAAGTGCGAAAAACACGGTTTTTCGCTATATTTGAGCACCACCCTGTTGGAAGAAAAAAGATAGAAAGTCTATATCTATTTGAAACTTTTTCAATCTTCAGGATTGAAATAGAAAGGAAAAATGAATTCAAATGTATCCATCCCTATACATGCCAATCTATTTCTATTTCTTTTTAAATCTACAAGAAACTCTTTCCTCTTCAATCTCAATATTTCTATCTTTCTGTATCCTTCGTCTCCCTGGCGAACGCTTCGGATAGAAAATTTCCTATCCGAATGAATCCGAGCCAATGCGAAATCTCTTTCCGAGCGAATCAGTTTCATTCCGAGCCAATCCGAAGTTTGAAGGAAGATTCCTATCCGAATGAATCCGAACCAATCCGAAGTTTAAATGATGAATCCGAGCCAATCCGAAGTTTGAAGGAAGATTCCTATTCGAATGAATCCGACTCAATCCGAAGTTTAAATGATGATTCCTATCTGAATTACATGCAATGTAATTTAAATATAAACCTCTAGGCTACAATTATTAGAAGAGATAAGTTTATTCCAGTACGCGTCATATAAATTGAGTTTATCATTGGCCGCGGATTCATTCGGATTGAAACATCGCATAGGATTGAAAAGTTTGAAACTTCGGATTCATTCGGATTGAAAAATTACTTCGGAGTGGTTCGGATTCA
>CAJFCO010017243.1:9253-22438 GCA_904066015.1 Synergus gifuensis | reverse complement strand
TTAAAATGCACGCCTTGGAATATGCGCTTTTTAAAGGCAAGTCCCCACTATGCTCCAGCGGGACAGGGAGCGCGGGGAACCCCACGTCTACGCGACTTCCAAAAGATAAGTCCCCAATATGCCCTTGTGGGGCAGAGGGCGCGGGGAAACCCATGATGAGTCACCGTGACATGTATATGCACTTCGCCTTCACACCCTTGCCGTATAGCAGAGATCACATTTATCGACTGTATATTCGAAAATGACTGTGTGTAAATTAGCATGGATTTAAATTATTAGAGAGCGCTTTCGTACCGATAAATAAATATTTTTTGAGTCAATTTTTTATTTGATGGTGGCACCATCTACGGCTGGTAACAATAATTTACACTTAAGTTATATTTTTCAAATAAATGTTTTAGTAGAATTCAATTTTAAATTTCCCGCCAATTTAGTCAGTGATCTGCCTTACTGGCGGCAGCAAATTACCAACGGTGGCAGTTTGAACTACAGCCGGTAAATTACCGGTAGAGATCTACCTTACCGACAGTGGTAAATTACCTACGGAGTCGACGGTGGCGCCGTATGGTGGCGGCGGCTGGAACTAGTGTTCCCGAACTGTCATTGTTATACTACTGACATAGCTTGTTTATTTGGGAAATGATTATGAAAGTTGTAATGGTTTTAGTAGTATTCAGAGGAAGTCACAGGAATTTAGATGAATTTGGAGGAATTTTCGGACTAAGTTTTTTTAAATACGAAAGAATTCAATTTTTTAGGCTTCCATTGCTTGAAAAACTTTTAAAAATGCTTAAAAATAATTCAGATCTGATAGGGAAAATTTTACGGAATTCAAGAAAATTTTAAAGAATTCAAATAACGATTACGTCTTCATTCATCAGTAGCTAAGCCGTAGCTTGAAAAAGAATTCGAGAATCTTTTAACTTTCGAAAGAATTCTGTGGAATTCAAATAAAGGGTACATCTTCCTTCAGTCGTATCTAAGTTGGAAAATAAGGAGGAAAAACGCTATGATTTTATTAGAATTCAAAGAATTCGGAAGTTGTGTGATTTATGTGTTTTTCAATTCTAAACAGTGCATTGCGTATTTTCATTGCTTGAACAGTATTTTAAAATCTTTAAATTAATTCGAAGGTGTTGAAAATTATTCTACAGAATTCATGACAACGCAACGTTGAGGAGTTCAAATTACAAGGAATTTGAAGAATTTAAAATAATTTGTAATAATAATTTAAATAATTAGTGCATTATTATCACAGGTTATGAAGTCTTTAAAAATTAAAAAATTTTTAAGTTTATTTTTGAAGGAAATTCTACAAAATTCGTGAGTATTCTGCAGGATTGAATTAAGTAGTGCAAGTTTATTCATTGCTATCTTAACACTCTACTAACTAGACTAATTGTGAAAGAATTAGGTAAATTGCATTGATTGTATTATAATTCAGAGAATTCGGATGAATTTACAGTAATTAAAGGTCTTGTAATTCCAAATAATTCAATGCGCTCAAAAGTATTCAAGGTATTTCAAAAAAGTTAAAGGAATTTCCACAGAACTCGAGTGAATTCTGCGAAATTCTAAGAATTCAGGAAGATTCTACAGAATTCGCTCAATGTATGCATTTTAAGTATGGGAATTATCTCCTCGAACAATGATTTTTAACTTGGTTGCTAAGAAAAAGATACTTGTTAATTTTCAAATCTCTTTTAAGTGTGAAGTTGCACCAAAGAGTCAAAACCTTCTACGAAAACAAATTGAGGAGAAGTTATACAAAATATAATTTTTTTGAATTTTATTTTATTTTTTTTCAAGAAACAAAGCCTAAAATTACACAATACAAAATTGAGATCCTAGTAATAATACAAATTTGGAACCGCGCATAAGTACTCACTATCTTTATCCAACACCATGTGCACACATACTTTACAAATTTCAAAAGTTTCATTATCTATTTTAACGATTTTTTTAATCATGCGACAACTACTATAGAACGAGCCTGTAGTGCTAATTTTTTTAACAATTGTGAACTCATTTTTAGTACAGGGATCTGCTATAAAATCAACTAGCTGCATGTAAGACCCGTTACTTAATTGTGCGAAGGAGTTGTCGGATTGTTTGTTGTCTTTCATCGATGACACATACAAGCAACTATTTTTCACAATCTTTTTGTATGTAACTGCTTGTTCGGAGAGATGCAATTTTTCTATCCAAATTCTATCTACAGGTCATGCTGTACCGAAATATCTTATTTCAGAAATTTGAAGAGACTTTTAAACGAGAGTTTTACCCATGTGATTATACAAATTTTTAACGGTATATGAAAAATGCGGCTGTAAGACATCTTTTAGAAATAACATACTGTACTTGAGACTTTCGTCGACAAAGATCATGAGTACCCTTAGCAGCATATATGACCTTTAACAAATCACCATTTCCAGATTCAAAGCTAAATGCATTATGAGCCCAAAGAGGACCCCAATTATAAACGCTTCTAGACAAGTGTAGAAGTGAATAGGTCATGGCTGATTTAGAGTAAAGTAATTCAGTTTTGATACAAAGTCATGTAACAATTGGTCAGTCAAGTCTAATTCGAATTTTGAAATTTCTTCTTTCATTAGTAGATACATAGTTTCAACTAATAAAGCCCAGTGCATGACAAAATTCTTCGGCAATACAGTTGATAGTATAGGGATACTAAAAAATAGTGTCCAATTTTCATACTCTCGCGCTTTCGAAAATTCCTTTTCTGTAAAGGAGCGTGTTAGTCTAAAAATTTGATGGGGAGCTTTAATATTAATTAAAGCATTATCAATTTTAGGAACCAAGTTTTTGGAAAATAATCCTCCTTTCTTTTTATTTCCAAAAAACATTGTAGCAAATTGTTTACCTATTCCGCTAATCAAATGCATACTATCGGATACACATCCAGATAAAAAAGGAAAGGCAATCACATTTATCAATTAAGATGGATTCTTCATCCTAAAAACAGGTTTCTTCGAATTAGATGCCAATCTCATATGCTCTATAGTATTCTCCATATTTCTATTTCTTGGAACTTTATTTTGTAAAGGATACTTAATATTTCCTGAACCGCGATTATTAGGTTTAGTCTTATTTTGAACCCACTCCCGTATGGAAAAATTTTGGGGCAGAATTAAGTCCAATTGGAGCCAAATCTAGTCCGTCTAATAGGGTTCTCGTACTGGTGCTATTTAGACTTCCATAATCAAAAAATTTTCTAAGTGTCAACAACAAAAATTTTGGTATACTTTGTAAACTTTTCACGGTATTTTAAACAAGAAATAATTAAAAATAAAAATGATTAAAAAACGTGTTTTTTCACTTAGATGGTCTAATTGGGTTCCATGTGTTGGGCAATTTCAGCCTTGCGTAGTTTAAGAAGTTTTCTAAGTATTTTTGAAAAGGTATTATATGAAAGCTATGAAATGTTTAAAACTATTCTTTACAAAATATAGCAGTCGTTCAAAATTGATAATAAGGGCATGTGATACTTTTTGATCGCATTTAGCAAGATGAAACTTTTTTTTAATTTTGCAAGATAAAAAGAGTCAATAACGGTCCGTTTTAATGTTCTCTTCCGTTTTCCAAAGTTTCAGGGCAAAATATTTATTTTTGTGGCCAAACAATGGGTTTATTTGATCACTCATATTCAGTTATCTGTCAGTACTTGGACATAGAGCACCTAACCTCGAAGTGATAAATGCATTACGAATTTTAGAAAATTTAAACTTTTTTTCATTATAAAAGATAAAAAGAGTAAATAACGATCCGTTTTAATGTTCTCTTCCGAGTTCCAAAGTTTCAGGGCAAAATAATCATTTTTGTGGCCAAACAATGGGTTTATTTGAAATACATAATTTTTCAAAATATCACATAATGAACTCCCAAGAAAGTAAAAACTCATTATATATGTTTCACCTCCAAATTCAGAAATATATGGGCATATCCACGAAAAGTGTCATTTTCTCTCAAAAAAAAGTTAAAAAATAAATCTTAAACCACGCTTTTCAAACTTTTTCCCTACATTCTACATACATATAGAAACTCATTTTTTGGGATGGTAAATAACTTTGCGCATGCGAGCAGTTTTCACAAAATATTGAAACAAATAAGTCCATCAATTTAATTGAATTAATAATATTTTTGAAATTGAAGGTAAAATAGGATATTTGTTCCTTCTTAAAAGTTCAGGATACTTTTCGGAAGAGTATAAATTACTCTATTCTTGATTACAAATATATAAAGAGTATCTGAAACTAAATAATGCGGACTTTTCTTAAAAAATTCGTAATTTTATTCCTAAATTTTTAGTTATAATACTCTATCTTATATTTTAAATCGAAGTCAGTTATTTTTCCAATACTGAAGTGTATGTCCTGACCATTTGGAATATAAACGAACGAAAATTCAACAGTTAACAGAAAATATGTTATTTATTATTTTTCAAAGTATAGCGAAATATCACAGAAAAGTGAAAGCTAATTTTTAGTATGTTTCTTTCGCCTAATCTGCCTAATCTTAGTTTTGTGTTCAAGTACAGTGAAATACGTAGATGGTTTTAAAGAGAAATGAATACATGTAGCTTTTTCTAAACATTTTATACATGACAAGAAGCGTGGTCGAAGTGTGGTTGGCTCTTTCTGATGCCAAAATAATTGTCGCGTTTGCAACGTGTTAGGCATAGATTTTAAATTGAGGCCGGTAGTAAGTTATTGATTAAGTTATAAATTATTATATCACACAATATTCTGAAAATTGTATTTAATTATATTAAATCATAGATACCAGATATCAAAATTACAATATAGATACAATATAATATACTATTACTGTACTATAATATATAATAATATTACTCTACCTCAGATTAAAAATTGGTTAAAAATTGTATCAATTATAGTTTTTTATTATTAAACTAATATTTTTAATCCAATATTAAAAAAAAATAAATAAAAATATTTTCTTCAGCATTCCTTTAATTCAATTTGATATTAAAAAACTTAACTTGTTATAATAATGACGCTTTTACTTACCGAAAATTTTATAAAAAATCTGCCCGCTTCGCGGGCACATTCTCATCGCGCGCGGCTTGCTTCGCTCGCAAAAATGAGCGCGCCTACGGTGCGCGGGGGGTAGAATATAGTTCGAACGTCGCGCTTCGCGCTCCGTGTTGCGCGCTTCGCGCGCTTGTGCTCTTCGTGAATCTTGCGCTTTACAGGACGCTTGAACCTATATGTTTTTTTTTAAATTTAATTAAAGTATACATTTTTTATGTATAATTTATATTTTTATATTTTTATTTATTTTTTTATATTTGTAATATATATATTTATAAATTTTTTTAAAATTTAATTAAATTAAATTTAAATTAAATTAAATAACAGCTTCGAATAGAAAAGTTAACTAATTTACTTAAGGTTCTATCGACCTTAAGGAGAACATTCTCATCAGGGCACTCGCGCTTCGCGCTGGATATTTGATTTAAACCTCGCCGTCCGCGCTTGGCTCTGTTTAACAATATTTTTCATGATTAAAACGAAAATTACTCATCCTATTGAAAAATGACCAAAGGAGAACTTGTAGATATTTTTGAGGCGAATAATTATGTTTCTTATCATTTTCTCGGCATCTCGCGTTTTTTAGCTCAAAATTTGAATATTCTATTTTTTAAGGAAATTCAAAAAGTTGTTATGCGGATCCTATAGGCCGTTCAAAAATAAACATTTTTCATCTTTAGACTTTTTTTCATATCGTGCGTTGTTTGGCTTCTAATTTAAGTTTTCTTTCATTTTTTTGGATTTTCAAAATGTTATAAGTCTTTCAATTTTTTTTTCGTCCAAAAAAGTCATTAGGAAAAATTGTTCCAATTTTTTAGTACTACAAACAGCCGTCTTTAGAATTTTTAAATTAAAAAAAAAGTGTTTTCAAAATTTTTTAAAATGCTCCAACTTTTTGAATTTTTATGTAAAATGGCTGGCCAACGAACTTGACCTTCATTTTCGGACACTGAAAGAGTATACCAAAGGCAAATCCAATCGGTCAATTATTTCGAAAGTTATCGTGCTCACAAACTAAAAAACTACACACACACACACACACACACACACACACACACACACAAAGACACATTCGTAAAAATATGTTTTTCGGGTTCAGGGGGTTCCTAAACGTGGACATTTGACAAAAACTGGGGGTGTCAAATTTTACACAAATCTAATACCTTCTCTGATGAGAATGTAAAAATCGAAAGATTTTTGACCTAGGTGGTTGCGCGCATTTTCTACAGGTCCAGACCCAGGAGTGGACATTTTAACCGTGAAAGCGGTGACACGACTTTGAGATTTTCTTGCTGAGTTATAAATCAAAGCACAGTGTCAAATCAATGAAATTTCAGTAGTCTATGTTCCACTAAACTAGCATGATTTTTTTTAGAATTTTCAAACCATGCGCGGAAAACCTGTGAGCATGCAAAACACTCAATTCGTAGGTGGTGACAAATATTACAGAGGTATATTTTTGGGATTTTATTCACCGATTATGTGTTATATCCTTTTATGAGGGTTTCTGTAATGACTATAAGCTTTTGTTTCTACTTCAGGGAGTTTGTATGTAAATTTTTGTGCGGTTTAACTTGTATTTTAAGTTCAGATTTGCCTATAATGCAACGGTGACAGAAAAATGACACTTTTCGTGGATATGCCAATATGTGTTGAAATATAAGGTGCATTTATACGAGCCTGCATATGGGCATATCCATGAAAAGTGTCTTTTTTCTGTCACCATTGCATTATAGGCAAATCTGAACTTAAAATACAAGTTAAACCGCACAAAAATTTACAGACAAACTCCCTGAAGTAGAAACAAAAGCTTACAGTCATTACAGAAATCTTCATAAAAAGATATAACACATAATCGGTGAATAAAATCCCAAAAATATATCTATGTAATATTTGTCACCACCTACGAATTGAGTGTTTTGCATGCTCACAGGTTTTCCGCGCATGGTTTGAAAATTCTAAAAAAATCATGCTAGTTCAGTGGAACATAGTCTACTAAAATTTCATTGATTTGACACTGTGCTTTGATTTATAACTCAGCAAGAAAATCTCAAAGTCGTGTCACCGCTTTCACGATTTAATGGTGAATCCAGAATCAAAGTTAAATTCTGACGCGCGCGTTCTACGCCGCCGTTCTACGCGTCCGTCCGTTCCAACTTATGTGTGATCGACGAAAACGTGTTAAGGGTGGGGGGATTCAGTACGACAAACCTTCAAGTTCATATACAAGAATTAAAAGGTTACAAATAATTTGTTTTGTAATTTTAATATTATCATGAAGACAGTGTTAAATTCGAAATCTGTAAGTTTTAACGATCACGAATATCTAAAATTTCCCTAGAAAGTTCTAAATTACTGTTTTATCATTTTTTTGATCAAACAGTAATTTAGAACTTTCTGTGGAAATTTTTAGATATTCGTCATCGTGAAAACTTACAGATAACGAATTTAATACTATCTTAATGTTAATATGAAAATTAAAAAAAAAGTATTTGTAAATTCTGGGCGGTTGTGGAGAAGGGGTATTCATCGCGTAAACTCCGAATCTAACATAATATAATGTGAGTCATGCTGGCGGCACAGAGTACGAAAAACTGAAAACGGAAAAATAATTTTTTTTAATTTTCATCTTAACATTAAGATAGTGTTAAATTCGAAATCTGTAAGTTTTCACGATCACGAATATCTAAAAATTTCCCCAGAAAGGTCTAAATTACTGTTTTAGCATTTTTTTGATCAAACAGTAATTTGGAACTTTCTGGGGAAATTTTTAGATATTCGTCATTGTGAAAACTTACAGATTTCGAATTTAACATTATCTTAATGTTCATATGAAAATTAAAAAAAAATGTTTGCAAATTCAGGTCTTTTGTAGAGGGGGTATTCAACGCGTAATCTTCGAATCTAACATAATACAATGTGAGTCCTGCTGGCGGCATTGAGTACGAAAAACTAAAATCGGAAAAATAATTTTCTCTAATTTTTATCTTAACATTAAGATAGTGTTAAATTCGAAGTCTGTAAGTTTTCACGATTACGAATATCTAAAAATTTCCCTAGAAATTTCTAAATTAGTGTTTTATCATTTTTTTTTTAAAAAAGGAAAAAAAAAGCTGTTATTGTTGAGTTAAATTTTTCTTTATTTTTGCAAAAAGATGTCCCTTGCACAATATCAATATATACTAGGGGTGCCATTGTGAGCACATTCTCATCACACTTGGCGCGCTTGCATTTGCTGACCAACCTTTATCGCGGCTATATATTTTTATTTAAATTACTGTTTTTTCAAATGAAGAAGAAAACTAATTTACTTAAGGTTCTATCGACCTTCAGAAACACATTCTCATCAGTGCACATGCGCTTCGCGCTCGATATTTAAACCTTCTTTAAAAATATAAAATTCAAATATTTAGCCAAATAACGCGTATCGCATGTTATTTAACTAAAAATTTGAAATTTTTCAAGAAAATTCACAAATGGTTATACCAGTCTTGTAAAACGTTCAAAAAGGAACATTTTTCATCTCCTAACTTTTTTTCATAGCTTGTGTTATTTAGCTTAAAATTTTAATTATCTTTATTTTTTTGAATTTTTGAAAAGTTATATATCTGACAATTTTTGTTTTATAAAAAAAAGTTATAATGATAAATTGTTCGACTAATTGAATACTATGAATATCATTAAACAGAATTTGTAAATTAAAAAAAAAATTTTTTTTTGAACTTTAGAAATTATCCAAATTTTTCAATTTTTATCAAAAATGGCTGGCTAACGAACTTGACCTTTATTTTAGGACAATAAAAGAGTATACCAAAGGCCAATCAAATCGGTCAATTCTGTCGAAAGTTATCGTGCTCACAAACTAAAATCTACAGACAGACAGACAGACAGATTGATAAAAACATGTTTTGGGGGTTTAGGGGGTCACAAAACGTTGACATTTGACAAAAAATGGGGGGGGGGCAAATTTTACACAAAACTAATACATTCTCTGATGAGAATGTAAAAATACAGGGCCTAAAATGTATGTGTAGTACGCACACAGTTAGAGTTCTTAGTCGGTTATATTACTTCGAGAACGGTAACGAGAATGAGAATATAACCGAGAATATAACTGAGACTTAAATTCTCTCAGAATTGATGAGAACTTATGATTTTAGAGATTTTGATGACAAGGGAGGAAATTTTTTATTAATTAATTGATGAAGTATAATAAGCTGTTTTTTGTACTTCTATTATAGTGTATTTATCTATTTTAATGAGCTTTACATATGTTGTAAATGAAAAAAATTTGTCACAAATGTATGCAGAGTATAGGTTATGTTAGCGTCTAACGTAACCTATAAAGTGACGTTTATTATAAGATGAATTTTGTGACTTTATTTAACTAGTAAGCTGTTGTTTTGCATATTCTACGTTCCTAAATATGCCTTAGCTATTAAATAACTAAAATTTAACTACACTGGAACCTCAATATGAGTCCCCTATATTTCTGTAATTCTGAGAAGTTGGGTTGCTCCCAAACATAGATGAGGTAAGGTGAGGAGTCGAGAAGGGTACACTGGTACTGGTACATACACAGTGTGTCCCAAAAATAACCGAACTTTATATTTATATCATACAACATGCAGCGCCATCTATTAAAAACTTACAGCATAAAAAAGATACATTCATCCTCTTTCAAACGCACCTAACTTCATTTAAATCGGATGACAGATGTTAAAGTTACAGCCATTTCAATACAAGAAAAAGTGTGCTAATGTTACAAAACAAAAATGGAACAAAGAGCAAATATAAAATTTTGTGTTAAACTTGAAAAAAAATTCGCTGAGACATACGAATTGATCAAAAAAGTTTATAGTGATGATTGTATGAGTCGTACTCAAGTTTATACGTGGTTTACACGATTTAAAAATGGTCGTGAGGATTTAAATGACGATCTAAGGCCAGGTCGTTCAGAAGCTAGTAATCGTGCTGAATTTGTGGAAAAAGTCCGTGAAATCATTGGTATCGATGCAAATTTTACTACGAGAATGTTGACTGAGGAATTAAATATGAGTAAAAACACTATTTGGAGAATTTGAACTGAAGATTTGGGTAAAAGAAAGATCTGTGCGCGTTTTGTTCCACATGAATTAAATAAAGACCAAAAAATCTCTCGTGTGGAGCATTGCAAAGACATTGTTGAAACTGCTGAAAACGATCCAGACTTTCTTGATTCGATCATAACTGGTGATGAGACATGGTGCTTTAAATATGACCCTGAAACTAAGCCTCAATCTGCTGAATGGAAGACCAAAGGCGAGCCAAAACCAAAAAATTGCGTTTTCAGAAGTCTCGAATCAAGACAATGTTGATTACTTTTTATGATTCAAAGGGTATTGTCCACAAGGAATTTGTTCCAGAAGGTCGAACTGTTAATGGAGAATACTATTTAGGCGTTTTACATCGTTTGTGGAAAAGAATTGGTCGTGTTAGACCTGAATATCCAGCAGGAAAACAGCTGTTTTTATTGCACGATAATGCACCACCTCACAAGACCAAAAAACTGAACGAATTTTTGATGAAAAAACGGATTTCTCTCATCAACCACCCTCCGTATTCACCTGATCTATCACCATGTGACTATTTTCTATTTCAAAAATTGAAAACCAAGATGAAAGTAGCATTTTATGATGATATCCCAGCCATTCAAGCAGCCGGAACAGAGGTGCTGAAGAACATTTCTATCAATGACATAAGAAAATCTATGCATGCGTTGGTTGATCGTTCCAAACGTTGTATTCAGTCTAATGGAACCTATTTTGAATAAATAATAACTTTCAAAGGCAATATAATGTGTATTTTATTCTATATCCAAAAAGTTCGGTTATTTTTGGGACACACTGTGTACGCCGCTGACATATGACCCACACGTTCCCTTGATATGTGTCTGCTGACAAAAATATAGGGGACTCATATCGAGGTTTCAGTGTATGTGAATAATGTAAACAATAACAATTTTGCTAAAAATTATAAATTCTTAGATTCTCTTAAATTCTTTTAAATTCTCATGAATTCTGTCATATTCTCGGTCATATAACCTGGATTTAAGTTCTCGAGAATTTAAGAACTCTATGTAATACACATAAGTAAATTACGTCAAAAACCTCATGTAATTTACCTAAGGTATATTACGTTCACAACCCTGGTCATCCCCACTTTTTGTATTTCGCGACGCCATTTTCCTCTGTCACAATTAGAGTCGTCTCGTGGAAATTGTAAAGTGGTTTTATTTACGTAATAGCATGTATAGTTGAAATGACTAAAATCAATAAAAAGGTGGAGATTGAAAGATCCCTAACTATATTTGTGAAGCAGTTTCCAGTACTATTCAGTGGATTTGGTACATATGCCGAAAAACAGGCAATGTGGCGGGAAGTAAGCAGATTACTTTTACAAAAAGGTTTTGCTGACATGGATGGTAAGTTGAATATTATTTATTTGAAAGCAATATTGTACATTTAAAGTTAAACCTCATATTCCTGTCGTATTATGTATAGGAAATACGTGAAGCTATGATATCTGACAAGGCAGCTGTACAGTGACATAACCTCAAAATAATGGAATAACCATAGAAATTACAATAAATCATTTTTAAAAGTAATAAAATTATATGTATTATGTGTATGATTGTTTTAAAATGAATATTGTTCCACTAAACAATAATTTAACACTCGTTACATTTAACGTTTTTTCTGAATTATGCCATTGCCAGTCAGTATTGCCTAAATCGCCTTTATATTTAATTTATTTATTTTAAACAAAAAGAAATATAAGTATATTCTTGTTAATGTATATATACATACATTAATTTTTATACTTAATTTGGAACATATAAACAATACATATTTTATCTCATCTTTTCAGTTAAAAACACGAAGTATCGTTGGAAGCTACTCAGAGATAAATATTTCAGAGCTCATAGCCGCTTTATAAAATGTGGACATAAAGAATTGACCTTTAAACATTATCAAGAAATGTCATTTTTAGGTGATTACATTTCACGTATTAGGTAAGCCTCATTAATATACATTTCAGGAGTCACATTCTTCCCCCCGCCCCCCGTAAATAAGATTATATACTTGGCTGCCAAAAAAAGTGTTTTTTGAATTTTGCAAATGCTACCCTTTAAATGTGACCCATGAGATTTAAATGATATTTTAGTAGTGTGCATTTACCTACTAATTAATTTATGCATATTTCAGATCATCTACTGACAACTATCATCGAAGTCAGAATATTGCTTCAAAGTGTGCGACAACTTCGAAAACGTTCAGTAACGATGAAAACAGCACTCAGTCGGAAACTGATATACTTAATGGTCCATCTAATGTGAAAGTTGGTATATGTTGCTATCCAACTATATCTGATTTTCATGCTGCGACTAGCCATGTAAGAAATATAATTTCGCCTATACCAATATCAACGACTTTTCCCGTCAACTTAAGGAATTATAATGAATCCATGTTTCCTCATGGAATCAAGAATGGACCCACGCTGTCGCTACACGGAGAAACCCACACCACAAATGATATGAAAAAATCTGCCTGTTTGGAAGGAGAGAATATTACAATTGATATTCATGAAGCTGAAAAATTGCATACGTGTGAAAACACTGGATTTATCAGTTGGAAAAAGATAAACGGCGCAATTATAGAAGGAATATTAGTTTATAACTCTCCTAATTCTGAATTTTTCTCTCTCCAATCAGAGAAAGAAGATGAGAGTGATGGAAATATAATTTCGTCTATACCAATATCAACGACTTTTCCCGTCAACTTAAGGAATTATAATGAATCCATGTTTCCTCATGGAATCGAGAATGGATCAACGCTGTCGCTGCACGAAGAAACCCGTACCTCAAATGATCTGGAAAAATCTGCCTGTTTGGAAGGAGAGAATATTACAATTGATATTCATGAAGCTGAAAAATTGCATACGTGTGAAAACACTGGGTTAAACAGTTGGAGAAAGATAAACAGCGCAATTATAGAAGTAATATCAGTTTATAACTCTTCGAATTCTGAATTGTTCTCTTTCCAATCAGAGAAGGAAGATTGTGTTGCTA
>CAJFCO010017242.1:7020-18254 GCA_904066015.1 Synergus gifuensis | reverse complement strand
CAGACAGACAGACAGACAGACAGACAGACAGACAGACAGACAGACAGACAGACAGACAGACACATTCGTAAAAACACGTTTTTTGGGTTCAGGGGGTCCCAAAACGTGGACATTTTACAAAAACTGAGGGGGTCAAATTTTACACAAATCTAATACCTTCTCTGATGAGAATGTAAAAATATAAATTATATATAAAAAATATATAATTTAATTAAATTAAAAAAAATCATATAGGTTCAAGGGTTCAAGCGTCCTGTAAAGCGCAAGCTTCACGAAGGGCACAAAAGCGCGCGAAGCGCGCGATGAGAATGTGCCCACGAAGCGGGCAGATTTTTTTTATATATAATTAATATTTTTGTATTTTCATTTATTTTTTTATGTTTTTAATTTATATCCTTATATATTTTTCAAAATTTAGTTAAATTAAATTTAAATTAAATTAAATTACAGCTTTGAATGCAAAAGTTAACTAATTTACTTAAGTTTGTATCGACCTTGAGGAATACATTCTCATCAGGGCACTCGCGCTTCGCGCTCGATAGTTGATTTAAACCTCGCGCTCCGCGCTCGTCGGCTCTGCTTAACAAGATTTTTCTCGATTAAAACGAAAACTACTCTTCCTATTTAAAAATGGCCAAAGGAGAACTTGTAGATCTTTTTAAAGCCAATAATTATGTTTCTTATCATTTTCTCTGCATCTCGCGTTTTTTGGCTCAAAATTTGAATTTTCGATTTTTTAAGGAAATTCAAAAAATTGTTATGCGGATCCTATAGGACGTTCAAAAAGAAACATTTTTCATCTTTAGACTTTTTTTCATATCGTGCGTTGTTTGGCTTCTAATTTAAGTTTTCTTTCTTTTTTTTTGGTTTTTCAAAATGTTGTCATTTAATTTTTTTTTTTATCCAAAAAAGTCATTAAGAAAAATTGTTCGACTGTTTGAGTACTACGAACATACGTCATTAGAATTTTTAGAGTAAAAGAAAAAATGGTTTCAAAATTTTTCAAAATGCTCCAACTTTTTGAATTTTTATCCAAAATGGCTGGCCAACGAACTTGACCTTCATTTTAGGAGACTAAAAGGACAATCCAATCGGTCAATTTTTTCGAAAGTTATCGTGCCCACAAACTAAAAATCTACATACACACACACAGACAGACAGATAGACAGATCCATTCGTAAAAACATGTTTTTCGGGTTCAGGGGGTCCCAAAACGTGGACATTTGACAAAAACTGGGGTTGTCAAATTTTACACAAATCTAATACCTTCTCTGATGAGAATGTAAAAATTAAAATGACTCCTAAAATATTGATAAATATTTCATATGCTAACGACATTAAGTGCCATTTAATGTAAAAGTTTTATACGTTTTATTAAAGAAAGTAGTACTTGAGATGCCTTACAGTTGTATCCAATTACAAAATGTAAACGTAAAGCAAAAGTTTGTGCTCGTTTTAAGAAAATACATTTATAGTTTTTCTACATGAAAGTAAACTGAATTATTTTAGAATTGAGTTGAAAGATAGAAAAGTATTTTGAACAGTAATTACTGCAATGGAAATTACAAAATGAAAGCTTATTAACATGTGAAGTTACAATGGGATTGGTAAAAAAATACATCAGACTATAAATTGTATAATGCTCTGTAGAGTTTCTAAGTATCATTTTGCGCACGTTTCGAAACGTCTAGTAGTCAGTCCTATACTTCCAGAAGACGATACATAAGCTAATGCACCTCAATATTCATTCACGTGTTTACTACATTGGACGTTTCTAATTCGATTCTCATAATCCTCTGTAGGTACGTGGAAAGCCATCAGACTGCTGCCCAGGAGACCAGCGTTCGATTCCCGCCAGCGCTTCGTTTTCTTCTAACCCGATTTTTCTGTTTTAGCTTTATAATAATATTAAGTTTAAGATTATACATGTATGTACACTCGTCCCTCTCGAGCTCATAGTATGACGTCATGGGCGCGTAGTATGACGTCAGGCAATTCTCGTTTTACCGAAACTTCGGTAATTTCTCGCGTTGACTAATCAAAATCTCACGATTAACAGCAGAGAAATTGCTTGGTTATTTGTTTTACTGAACATTCGTGAAAAATATATAAATCCACATTAATTTTTAATGCACTGTTTAATATTTCATACCTCGCTTAAATTAATTTCTTACGTACTAAATTTTTACTTTACGCTCGTTAAAGTTTCACTGACCTTTTGTTATACTATGCCACTTGCTAGTTAATAAATATTAAAAATTATGCGACACATCACCGAAATGTCTCTCTGTCCCAGCTTTACCAAAGTTTTCGGTGAAATCTAACGATTTCGTTCTCTCAGTGTATTAAGTGAAACCTTGTTTCACCTTTGCCATTATTTTCCGAATTTAATTTTTCTGGCGCTCTAGCTCCAGGTTGTTTATCACCAGTCGCCCGCCCCTCTAGTTTCCCGAATTTTTATATCTATAACGTCAGTCTCTTGCCATGTGACCAGGTTTGTCACACACATAACATTTAAAGATTTGCTTTTGTTCCCTAGGGATTCACATTTACCATGGTTTTCTCGCTGTCAGTTCTGACCACGAAGGAATAATAAGGAGATCGAACTCCCTCTCGCAACCTAGAAACAAAAACTAGATCGTAAGTCTTTAAAAGAACTTTATTTGAGTGCGCATGTGCGCAGTTGTCCTCTTCCTATTCATGGGAAACTGTGCGAGTGAGAAAGTTCTTAAAATTGACATAAGATAGAGAGGTTATGTTCGTTTGTTCGTTTGTTATGCGATTTCATGCGGTATACAGCTGTGTGTGACAAAATTTAGATTTTTACATTCTCATCAGAGAAGGTATTAGATTTGTGTAAAATTTGACCCCCCCAGTTTTTGTCAAATGTCCACGTTTTGGGACCCCCTGAACCCGAAAAACATGTTTTTACGAATGTGTCTGTCTGTCTGTCTGTCTGTCTGTCTGTCTGTGTGTCTGTATATTTTAGTTTGTGAGCACGATAACTTTCGAAAGAATTGACAGATTGGATTGTCCTTTGGTATACTCTTTAAGTGTCCTAAAATGAAGGTCAAGTTCGTTGGCCAGCCATTTTGGATAAAAATTCAAAAAGTGGAAGCATTTTGAAAAATGTTGAAACCACTTTTTTTTTTAATCTAAAAATTCTAATGACGCACGTTCGTAGTACTCAAAAAGTCGAACAATTTTTCTTAATGACTTTTTTGGATAAAAAAAAATTGAAAGACTTATAACATTTTGAAAATCCAAAAAAATGAAAGATAACATAAATTAGAAGCGAAACAACGCACGATATGAAAAAAAGTCTAAAGATGAAAAATGTTTCTTTTTGAACGCCCTATAGGATCCGCATAACAACTTTTTGAATTTCCTTAAAAAATCTAAAATTCAAATTTTGAGCCAAAAAACGTGAGATGCAGAGAAAATGATAAGAAATATAATTATTCGCCTTAAAAAGATCTACAAGTTCTCCTTTGGCCATTTTTCAATAGGATGAGTAGTTTTCGTTTAAATCGTGAAAAATATTGTTAAACAGAGCCGAGCGCGGAGCGCGAGGTTTAAATCAAATATCGAGCGCGAAGCGCGAGTGCCCTGATGAGAATGTGCTCCTTAAGGTCGATAGAACCTTAAGTAAATTAGTTAAATTTTGCATTCAAAGCTGTAATTTAATTTAATTTAATTAAATTTTTAAAAATATAAATTACAAATATACAAAAATAAATTAACATATAAAAATATAAATTATGTAATTTAATTAAATTTAAAAAAAAACATATATCTTTAAGCGTCCTGTAAAGCGCAAGCTTCACTAAGGGCACAAGCGCGCGGAGCGCGCAACACGGAGCGCGAAGCGCGACGACCGAACTATATTCGACCCTCCGCGCGCCGTAGGCGCGCTTATTTTTGCGAGCGAAGCGAGCCGCGCGCGAAGCGCGCGATGAGAATGTGCCCGCAAAGCGGGCAGATTTTTATAGTTAAAAAGAGTGGATTATAAAAGTCGTAAGTATGTAGAATATTATTAAATTTTTTTTTATCTTGAAATCTTGAAGTTGTAATAAATCTTTGTTATTATTTCGTTAATCATACATTGAAATAAATTTATTGAATACTTTTTTTCCTATCACTTCCAAATATATTTTTTGTGATAAAAAACCTACATAATGAAAAAAATATCGACGTAGATGTCTAAGATCGAAAATGTCGTAAAATGTCGTACTGAAAATATTGTTTATATAATTTATTTGGAGTATCCTTCATATAACAATCAACAAACGAACATAATCTCTCTATCTAATGTCAATTTTAAAAACTTTCTCACTCGCACACTTTCCCACGAGTAGGAAGAGGACAACTGCGCACATGCGCACTCAAATAAAGTTCTTTTAAAGACTTACGATCTAGTTTTTGTTTCCAGTTTCGAAAGGCTTTCCACTGGCAGTTGGGTCTCCTTATTATTCCTTCGTGGTTCTGACACTATTGGGTCAGCTTTTGATTCAATTTTAGGTATATATGTTGATGCCAGTCGAGTGACACTCGAAACTAAAAGTGACGGAAATGTTGTCCAATGCCGCGTGAGGCGCTGGCTGTACTTTTAGGCCGACTTTGAATTACATAAATGTATGAGAAAAGTGTCAACAAAGTTGTTTTTTAATTGTTTTAATTGCGCGAACGGTACTATTTGGTTTTTATTTGTCTTAAAATAAAACTTTGATGTTTTAAGACTAAATTTCTCAAGGTTTTTTTCTATGAACGGCAAACAATTGGGTATATAAGTACGTTGTTTATGAATGCCAGTCAGGTTACGCTACTTGCTCTGAAAAAGTGCAAGTTTTTACATGCCTAGTGATAAACAAGACTTCGAGATCACATGTATCTCGAAGTCATCATGCGAGTTAAAATGTCCGCCGTATTTAGCATCGAATAATCTCGTGCTCCTGTGGAACTATAAAAGTGATTTTTCGAAAAACTGGTGTGTCATAATAGTTTGTGTATTTCTTCATTCCTTTTTATTATAATATAATACCAAAAAACTCGAAATTTTCCCTCTTTTCCTTTAAAAATTCACATTCAAATCCTTCTGAAAAGTTCACAGAATTAGACAGGCGCGCAACAAGGTTCTCAAAACAGTGGGTGTCAGGAGCCACCTTACACATTAAAACTATTATAAATAAAAAAAAAAGGATTTTAAACCCTAAAAAAATAATTAAAAAATTTCATTATCCATTTAATAATTTGGACACCCGCGCATATTGGAAGTAGGTATACTCGAATTACTGTCTGGGTGTCCTGGTTGACACCCAGAACCCCGTGCTTGTTGCGCCCCTGGAATCTAAATTTTTCTACATGAGTGTTTTTCAAATTCCATCAGTCTTAAATAAAATAGTAGGTGTAAAAATCAATATTATTAATTAATATTAAATATAACTATTTATTTATCATTGTTCATTGCTTTTATACACTTCTTTATTATTTATATTAGAGTGCTTTCGTTTTTATTTTCAATAATGTGGGCGACTAATGTGTCGCGTTTGAGTTTTAGAATATTAACGCATTTTCTGTTTGTGGATATAGTTTCATTACATGTATATATGTTGTCAACGTTACATTATTAAAAAATCGGGATAGTTAAATTATAACTGCTTGACTTTTATGACGAAAAGTTTGTTATTTTAGTTCTTTCGCTTGTATTGTTAGAGTAGCTAAAAACAAGTAAAAAATTACAGAATTTTTGCCTAAAATTATAGAAATGTTTTGGAAATCTACTGTTTTATTTTAACACTAGGTTTACGGTACCCGTCAATTTGACGGGTACCGTCAATTTTAAAAGGGCTTTTTATTTCTTGATACTTTATTTAAACGTGAAGCCGAATATTGTGCAATTTTGAGTAACTTATGTAAATCGGTTTTTTAAAGAAAGTGCGTATTTTCATTCACCCATCAATTTTCCGGGTGCCGTAGAGATAGGTACATAAAAAACGTCAGTGTTAAAATCCTGCGCGTAGTGCGCGTATTGGTTTGCTAGTTCTTATAAATAGTGCTTATTTCTGATTCGAGCAGCTCCAGGGCGACGAACTGCAATACGTATAACAGCAGTTTTCTTTTCATAAAACCAGAAGTGAACCTTCTCGAAACATAGTACAATCAATGACAGAACAAAGCCTCCGAATAAAATTGATAAAAGTGGCAATATATCCGAAACTGTGACAGCCGTATACATGACTTCAGGATCTTCCACTTTATAGCCCAAATCCCTGTTATAAATGTGACCCATTATGCCATGCTCCTTTAGCTTTAAAATGCTAAAAGAATTGTTACAGAAGTTTAATTATAATATACATTTCGCTTCTATATAGAGGTACATACTATTTAATTATTCTTATTTTAATGTCACCTAATAAAAAATATTAACTTCTTAGCTTCAATTCAAATTTTACTTTCTCAATGAAAATAAACAAAATTTCAATACTTACTTATAATTTAATGCTTGTGTATATGGACTATTTTTCTTAAAAGCAAGAGATAAAGCGACGGCTGGCCGTGAAGTACAAACATGTGACACACAGCAGTTTGAAAAAAATTCGGTAATTTGTCTTAGGAACGCATTAAGTCCAACAAGAGCAACTTTTTCACGACAAAACTAAAAAACATCACGATTATTTGTTTTGATATTTTATTATGATTATTTATTTGTTATTTTTTTTTACTATAAAGGGAGCGTTCATTAATGATGAAAAAACGATTTTTAAAATATCAAACCTCTCCCGCACATATCTGCTTAATATTTATAAGATTTTTTATACCCCCCGTCCTTGCAAATCCATTTTAAAACCTAATGTATTTAATGAACCATCCCAAGATTGCCAACTGAAGAAATATTGTTTCTGCAATAATTTACCATATCCTGGTAATCCGGAATATAAGTTGGTATATCCTCATCCTTCATCATTTTATTCCTCAATATATTATAAGGATAAGCATTCAACTGCTAAAAGAATAAAATATTTGTTAATATACACTGAATCCATATCAAACCGAATCCTTTATTTTTCATGTAGACAAATATATTTCAAAAAATTTGAATTTTTTAAACAAAATTCACAAATATCTTGTACCAATCCTATAGGCCAAGGCGTTCGAAAAGAATAATATATTGTGCAACGAGCGGGAGAAGTTAGCGATTCCAACGAGCAGAATCGCCATCTTCCACAATCCAGACGTTGCACACACGAAGTAGTATAAGGAGACCCAACTCTAATATAAGAACTGCTAGCAGTTTTCCGAACTCCTTTCTCCCGAATGTACCTTAACAGATTCTAGCGCCTCTATAAATTTTAGTGCGGAAAAACTTGAAACTTTGCCCTTGTCGTCTGCTCCTCATCTCTGTCGTTTGCTAGCTTGTGTGCCGCAAGAGGCGCTGAAATCTGTTAGGGTACAGATCTAGGAGAAAGGAGTTCGGAAAACTGCTAGCAGAATTTTCAGGAATAGCAGATGGAGTTGGGTCTCCTTATACTACTTCGTGGTTGCACATACAACTTTGTTCAATATACCCGCGATGGAAATGCGGCCGAGGAGGTCGTCGAGAGAGTTGAGGGAAGGTATAGCCGGTCTGATCATGAAAATTTTTAGTTTACTTAATTTAAGGCTGATGGAATTTGAAAAACTTTATTGTAGAGAAACTCGAATTCCAGGGACGCGACTAGTACGGGGTTCTGGGTGTCAGAACACTCAGACAGTAATTCGAGGATACCTACTTGAAATATGCGTGGGTGCCCAAATTATTAGACGGATAATACAATTCCACACTAAACTCACTTTTTTAGGGTTTGTAATCTGTTTTTTTCTTGTTTTTTATTTAGTTTTAATGTGTAGGGTGGCTCCCGATGCCCACTGTTTTGAGACCCTTGTTGCGCGTCTGTCTAATTCTGTCAACTATTCACTAGGATTTTGTATTGGGTTTTTCAAGGGAGATAAGGGCAAATTGATCGATTTTTGATAGCACACTGTGGGAAGAAAAGATGTAGAACATTTTAAGACTCACCAGTTTTTCGATAAAATGAATATATTAGGCGATGGAGATGAATAAATATGCGCCGATAATGGCGGATATTTTAACAGCACAACAAGAAAATAATAGATTAATAGATAGACAGCTGTGAATTGATACAGTGCTGAACTCACGCGGCGATAGTTTTGGCGCGAATGATTTGAATTGCAACAAGAAAGATCGCAATAATCTTTTACCGTTTGACGCTCCTCATATTTATTATAAGAAGAAATGAATCCCTACCTTTAGTAACAATTATATAATGTATTTATATTACTAAAATCATTTGAACTTGTCAATAATCGAATAAATCGGAGATTATCTTGCTTCTTGTAATTCAAATCATTCCCGCCAAAACTATCGCCGAGTGAGGTCAGCACTGTATCAATTCGCAGCTGACTATCTATTAATCTATTATTTTCTTGTTGTGCTGTTAAAATATCCGCTATTATCGGCACATATTTATTCACCTCCATCGCTTAATATATTCATTTTATCGAAAAACTGGTGAGTCTTAAAATGTTCTACACCTTTTCTTCCCACAGTGTGCTACCAAAAATCGATCTATTTGCCCTTATCTCCCTTCAAAAACCCAATACCAAATCCTAGTGATAAATTTGGTATCTTTCTACAGATTTTGACAGTTTTTGACAGTTTGTTGACAACTTTTTCTTTCAAATTCCATCGCCCTTAAACTTGTTTGTAATTCTGAATAGTTCTAGTTAAAGTTAAAAAGTATTCACGGCCCTGAATTTCCCTTTCTCCGTCAAATGAAAGAGGGTTAGTTTAAAACAATTAGTTTAAAACTCAAGCTCAATGCGTTCGGACGTTTTCGGTAATTCCGATGTCTTACGCTCGCACATAAATAATACAGTCCACTACTCTCAAAAGGTCTCATCTGCTAACAGTTTTTGGATAAAAGTCGTGAAATAAAGTACGTAATCTGATTGAAGTTGCGGGCTTGGGGGGGGGAGGTCCAGGGCGCAGCCCCGGTGGGTATGCAGGGGGCTAAACCCGCACCGGTGGGGGGATTCGGGGGGCGGAAACCCCCGATTTAGAAAAAAACACTGGTCAACAAAATGTGACCTATGTGCTCATGGAATGAGATATGTCATTTCCAGAGTAGTTTTTTGTGCTGAATCCGACTTTGGGCTCTATTTCTCTCCAGCACGTCAGGTTTTCGAGATTTTTTTAATCAAATTTTTTTTTGAAAAATCACAAATCATGAGATAAAAGGTTGTAAAAATTTTTTCAGTTAAAAGCAATATATGATTTCAATGCGTTTTTTAATGCCGAATCCAACGGTGTGCTTGTTTTTTTGATATCTTGTACGGTTGCCGAGATAATCAGAAAAAACGGAGAAAAAACGCGAAAAAAAGTGGTTTTATAAAAAACTAAATATTTTATTTAAATTTTTTTTTTGAGTTTTCCTGGTGCCATTCTCTTTGTTTTTTAATTACAAAGAAATTTAAAAAAATTCAGGGTGCAGACTATTACGGTTCAAAAGATACTCCGCAGAGAAGTTGTCTCTTTCTACAGAGTTGTCAGTTTGACGGCTTACACGTACTTGAAGCGAATCGTACTCAGTAGGGTATAGGTCCTTATTTTTCGATTTTCGATTCTTCTTGGTCTCACCCACCTATATTGTTAGAATGACCAAAAAAATGATCACCAAATTTTAGCGAATTCGGTTAATATTAACACGTGCCTCAAAGCACTCAAAGTTTCTTATGCAATTAACATGGGGAAAAATACCGTCCAACTTCAAATGCAGGTATTTTTTTATATTTCACCGAAATCCTTTGGCTCTGTGAAATTGTGATTTTTAGACTATGCTAAAAGAACACATCTAAACGGAAAAATATTTTTTGCAAAATTTACAAAATGGCGCACCCCTAAATTTGAACCAAAATTACAATTTCCACAATTGATAACAAAATCTCGTCAAATTTAAACAAAAGGCAGATTTATTTATTAGAAAGCACGCGATGACAATGAAAACTCAAAATTTTTAAAAAATTCAAGATGGCTGCCAATTTTTTTTTTTACTCATTATTTCTTTGTTTCTCGATCACATCTTTTTAGGTGTCAATTGAAAGACATATATAATTGCAAAGAAACATATCTAGTAATGTACGAAAGCCAAAATTTTGAAAAATTCAAAATGGCGCCTTATGAAATACTCTAAAACTTGTCTTTTCTAAGATTTTCGTCCTAAAATCTACAAATTTTGAGGAAAAATCAATTATATTGTTACAAAGCTTATGGTTGGAAGTAAGTCTCGAAATTTTCACTAAAGTAAAAATGGGTACCTCATTACTATTTTCAAAAATTTACGCAATGTTTACAAATTTAAACAAAATATGAAAAATATAATCAGAAATTACATCAAGAGTACATTATACATTACATTAATAATAAATTTTCAAACATTAAGAAATGGCATTCCCAGTATAACTGCAGTTTTACGAACTTTTCAAGCAAGTGGTCTTCTTCGCATCTGGGAATTCCATTTTCTTCGAACCCGGGTACCCATTTTTACTTTAGTGAAAATTTCGAGACTTACTTCCAACCATAAGTTTTCTAATAATATAATTGATTTTTCCTCAAAATTTCTAGATTTTAGGATGAAAATCTTAGAAAAGACTAGTTGTAGAGTATTTCATAAGGCGACATTTTGAATTTTTCAAAATTTTGACTTCCGTACATTACGAGATATGTTTCTTTGCAATAATATATGTCTTTCAATTGACATCTAAAAAGATGTGATCGAGAAACAAAGAAATAATGAGTAAAAAAAAAAAATTGGCAGCCATCTTGAATTTTTTCAAAATTTTGAGTTTTCATTGTCATCGCGTGCTTTCTAATAAATTAATCTGCCTTTTGTATAAATTTGACGAGATTTTGTTATCAATTGTGGAAATTGTAATTTTGGTTCAAATTTAGGGGTCCGCCATTTTGTACATTTTGCAAAAAAATTTTTCCGTTTAGATGTGTTCTTTTAACATAGTCTAGAAATCACAATTTCACAGAGCCAAAGGATTTCGTTGAAATATAAAACAAATACCTGCATTTGAAGTTGGACGGTACTTTTCCCCATGTTAATTGGATAAGAAAGTTTGAGTGCTTTGAGACACGTGTTAATATTAACCGAATTCGCTAAAATTTTGTG
>CAJFCO010017241.1:20593-32449 GCA_904066015.1 Synergus gifuensis | reverse complement strand
AATAATTTTTTACATTTTTCTCCATGCATTTTAATGCATTTAGGCCTCATGAACAGTCAGCGCCTCTGCTGGTCGCCAATCACCTTTCATGACACTTTCTCACCGTGTATTTTCGGCCGAGTACCCGGGGGCTGGTAAAGAAGTAAAATATGTACTCTACACTTACTTTCAGAGTAATAATGTTTCGTAAAGAACTTCACTCAGAGCTTTCTTAAATTGTTTATCAGTGCAGAGAGTGAGGAAAAAGAGAATTCGATATCAAGAAACACATCACAAGCACTTCCAATCGTAAACCATAGCATCCACTCCATGATCCAACTACTACTCAAGGTGCAGTCACTGTAGTCCAGGGTTGTGCAGTGCCAGTGACGCGTCACTCGAAGTTTTTTACATATTAGTGGCGTCCCCATAGAGATATACAGGGTTGTGCACGTAATATACCTTAGGTAAATTACATGAGGTTTTTTACGTAACTTACGTACGTATATTACGTCCTGGGTTTTTTTACAAAACATAATATACGTTTTCAAGATGGCGTCGACATACATATATATTCACATTTCGTTTTATAACCTTAAAAATTTTACATATAGCGGTACGGTATAAGTATTTTTTAACATCTTATCATCGCAGAAAAGACACTTTGTGAACGCGTTCAACGGAATTATTAATAATTATATATTGAAAAGGTGAGGTTATTTACTTGTCAACACGATTTTACAAATTCGCCATCTTTAATACGTTTATTACGTTGTTTACATGTTTTACGTATATTACATTTTTTACGTATAATACGTCAAAAACCTTGAGTTACGCGTAACTGACCAACCCTGGAGATATAAGAATAGAGGTGAAAAGGCATGCACTGAAAACGTCTCCCTAATATACTGCGGAGAAAAGGAGAAAGTAAATGAAAGGAACCCTTCCTGTCTCTCTAGTGACACATGCATATAATGCGCGATTAGAGAGAGACAGGAAGGGTTCCTTCCATCTCCTTTCTCTCTCTAGGAGGGAGACGCTTCCACTCATAAGAGAGCCTATCCTTTTCACCTCTATTCTTATATTTCTATGGGCGTCTCATGGCTTTTCGTTTTTATGCAAAACCATGAGAGTGAGAGAGATAGTAGTATTAGTGCGTCTCTCTTACTCTCAAGGTTTTACGTAAAAACGTAGCGCTTTCCGGATCCATTGGACGCCACCCTTGGCTGGCGTCCCATGATTGCGTTTTGCATTGCGTCATCCTTTCTTAAAAAATAGATGACCTGTCGAGTGTCCGCAGTTTATTCGTGATCTGATTGGTTGAGAGATGGTCACGTGGGATCGTCACAAGTGCGTAACGTGAAGTAATTATATAGGTAATATAGGCGCGCGAAGCGCGCTGTGATGTTCTAGTCCTTTCTTAAAAAATAGATGACCTGTCGAGTGTCCGCAGTTTATTCGTGATCTGATTGGTTGGGAGATGGTCACGTGGGATCGTCACAAGTGCGTAACGTGAATTATATAGGCGCGCGAAGCGCGCTGTAATGTTCTAGTAATGAGAAAAAGATAAAAGTATACTTCTGTCTCTTTCTCTCTTATTATCATGCAACGCAAAACGCAAAAGAATAGAGGTGAAAAGGTACAGTAACATATATGCCTTCCCTTGAAAACAAGTCAACCTAACCCTGGTTTCCATAAGATTCTAATGGAAACCAGGGTTGGGTTGACATGTTTACAAAGGAAAGCATTAATGCAGGGCTCTGTACAGTGTTCGTCATGTATGCCTTAACATTTATCACTAGGATTTTGCATTGAATGCATGCAAAAATCTAGTAACAAATGTTAAGGCATACGTGACGAATACTGTACAGTGCCCTGCATTAATGCCTTCCCTTGAAAACAAGTCAACCCAACCCTGGTTTCCATAAGATTCTAATGAAAACCGGGGTTGAGTTGACATGTTTTCAAGGGAAGGCATATATGAATGTTACTGTGCACTCGACGTTCCCAATAGTAAAGAAATCCAAACAAGAGCCGTTCCCAATAGTAAAGAAATTCCTTTTCTCTACATATAGTCATATCAATTGTGCATGCGTATTACGTACAAATACTATTGTTAGAATTTTAAACCGCGTGAATAGCAGCCAATCAGATGCCGAATGCAACGCATGAGCAGTGTTATCAAGTTTTTATTGCGAATTGCGCTCTTTACTATTGAGAACGGAACTCCTTTACTATTGGGAACTTATTACTATTGGGAACGTCGAGTGTAGGGCAATTAACAATGCACATGCGCGATTAGAAAGAGACAGGTAGGGTTCGTTTCATCTTCTTTCTCTTTCTATTATGGAGACACTTTCAGTGGCCGTGAATAAAAACATAACCTAAAATATTCCACATGTTTGTATTGTTTACATATTGTTGTCTTAATCTCAATAATAATTACATTTTAAGAGTGCTCCAGTGAAATTTCATAAAATTATGCATAAATTTTGGACGATTGGATACAAATTCAAATGTATGTTTCTTTTGTTTTACTTTATTAGAATTAAAATGTCAAAATTTAATGCTTACGATAATTTAAAAAAATCTTGTTAAAAAATTTTATGCTAAATTCATTTCAAGTCATGGAGACTTGACATTTTCAAGTCATAAATAAATATAAAATATGTTGCTTTTCAAAGGATTTAATAAAAACATTTTTTTTTTTCTTGACAAAAATTAGTATTATTGAAGTTTTAAAACTCGCCAGGCAATTTATAAATAAATTTTTAAATAAAAGGAGAAGGCGAATAGGCTGTAACTAAAAAGTAAACAAAAAAAAAAGAAAAAGAATTTATTAATTTTGAGGGGTGTTGGAGCCAAGTGCTAATCTAAAAATTCGATTTCTTCATTTTACTCAACAAATATTAAATTTGGAACTTTTTCCCTCAGTAGAATTAATCAATTTTTAACTAGAATTATGAATACAGAGCGATAAAATATCTAATTCAAATATTTTTTAAGTAAAATGAAAATATTGAATTTTGAAGGCAGATTTTGAATTCCTCGTTTTATGCAAAACGTATCGAAACTAAATATTTTTTCGCTCTGTATGCAGTTTTATATTTGGAAAAAGATTAGCGCTACAGAGCGAAAAAATATTTATTTATAATTTTCGTTGAGTGAAATGGAGAATGGAATTTTGAGTTTAATACTTGGGTTCAACGCCCTTAAGGGTATTGGATCAAAGTTCTAACTTCCACATTGGATTTCTTCATTTCACTTCATAAATATTATAATTAGATATTTTTCCTCTCTCTGTAGCTACTCAATTTTTAAATAGAATTATGGGTAGAGAGTGAAAAAATATATAATCTTAATACTTTTTGAGTAAAATGAAAAGATTCAATTTTTGGGTTAATTTTGAATTCCTTGTTTTATGCTAAAAGTATTACAAGTATTAGGTGTATTATAATATAATACATATTTTTTTCGTTCTGTAGGCACATTTCTATATTAAAACAAAATGCATCTACAATGCGAAAATATATTTAATTCTAATAATTGTTGAGTAAAACAAGGAATTTAAGGAGCAACACCAGTGTAAATTTTTCAGAAAATCGATTTTTTTGGCTTAAAATTTAATTTGAACTTTGTAGAATATGGGGCAACAGGTTTCATTCATGAAAATTTTTTTTCTGTTTAATTTCGCGTTTTTTCTGAGGTGTGTCGGGCGTCTCTCATACGGCTACCTGCTCGGAAGGACAAATGTACCATGTTCCCTCTTACCTTTTGATTTTGAACTTCTGTAATACATTCACAGAAGTCCTCAATATTTAAAATAACATTTTTAAGAGAAACACGTACGGATTTTTCGTTAAGTTAATTTAAACAATTTTTATAAACAAATGACTGGATTTTTTTTGTCCAAAAATGAGGTTTTTTGTAAAACACTTGCCAATTTTACAAAAAAAAAAATATTTTTACAATCCCGTACGTGTTTCTCTAGCTATACTTATGCATAATAAGAAACAAATTTTGTTTTTTTTTTCGACCCAGCCATTGATGAGACTAGGTAGGGGCATTCCCCGTCGCTTCAGGGCCCCTTTCGAAGTCCTGCTGAGTCAGCCTGACGCTGACCCTTTCCGATCCCAGATAGGGCCTATAATCTAGGACCCTTAGAGCCCTAGAAGCCCCTTCTGGGATTCCTAAAATTAGAACCCAACTTGCCCCTACAACCCGGGTCACCTTCCTCTTGTTCTCCTTGACGAGTTTTCAAAAGTCAATCTTCAAAGTTGGGTTTTGAAACTCGAAGCGCCACAGTACATTCGCCGGATTCTCGGGTGCCCCGTGGATCAGGACAGTTGCCCTGAGGAACCTCTGTATCGACTCCAAAGAGTCCAAACTTTAAACCCTAGTCTCTAGGCCCTCTACGAGCCTGAAGTTAGGAACCCTCGCCACAACCCTTGTCGGCCATTTACACAACGATGGCCTCCGCTTTGAGAAAGGTTTCGTTAAACCTCGGGGTAATTCGTCAATCTCTTTTGGGATTTCTACCCTCATCCTGTCTAACTCCACTTAAGTCATGCAGACTAAAGTGGAGTTAGTCGCACATGACTATCCAGAGGATAGTCCGGTGCGACGATGACCCTTGTCAAGTCATTATTGACCACCTGCGCGTAAGAGAAACCCTGAGTTTCAGGAGCCTTACCCCGCTTTCTTTTAACCGAAAGTTCTGTGACGCGCTGCTCAACTTCCTTTACCGCGTCGAGGGTGCCTTCTAAAATGCCCCCTTTTTACAGCTTCGGTGCATTTGAGGGCCCCTCACTAGAGGCCCCCTGTCCTGAAGGCCCCAATTCAGAGCATTTCGTCAAATCAATAATTTTTGGGTCCATTGAGATCCCATTAGCAGCTAGGAAAATAAATTCCATCCAGACAGAGCCCCACATATCTGGATGAGGCCTATAATAATGTGGGATTCGGCCTGGTTTCCCGATCCACCGTTTACGACACATCTCATCTCATCTCCAATGAGCTGGTCCTCGTCCTAGACAGCTCCTATTGGTCGATCATGGGAGCATCAATTTAGTAACATCAAGGTTTGGGGGCCTGAGGGCTCGCGTCTTCAATATTTTGAGTGGTGTGGCCGGTACCTCAGAAAGATCGCTTCTTTGTCAGATCCCACGGGCCTTGAATGTAAACATGATTTAGGGAAATAATGGTTGGTGTTCTAGAATTACTTCCTTTAAAAAAAATTATAAAAAATTTTTTTTTTATTTATCCTGTTATTATTAACAGAATTGCTTTATGAATTTTTTTCAGGACCCCCTTAGTAATATATATTTTAACCATCATGATCGATAAAGCCGTTTTCGAGAAAATTTGATTTTTCAAAATTTGTTTATAACTTTAAAAAAAATTTTTTTAGTTGATACTTGGGTTAAATTTATTTTATAGTGGTAGCCACTTGCCGCCGCAATATACATATATCACATCCGAGTGGGGGCACCCAGACCATGCTTATCCTGCTACGGCCTTTGTATTTTTTTTTTTTTTTAATTTAAAATAACCATAACTTTTTTACTTTTCAATAAAATATATTATTCTTACAAAAAATCGATTGGTTTCGACACATGGAATTTTTAATTCCTGTACATCAGCTTTGAATTATCATTATTTGAAATGTTATAGTTGAAAAGTCAATTTTTCAAAAATTATTAAAGTACATAAAACATGTAAAATTCAATATATTGATAAAACCTTATGGCAGAATCAAAGTACTGTAGATGAGAGTAAGTCTGCCAAATTTCATTAATTTATCTCTACATGTTTTCAAAATATGGTATACCATATATCGATTTTGTAATCCTATATGATTACAAAAAAAAGCCTGACGTACATATTTAAAAACACACGCATACATCCGAACAATCTCTTAGAACTTCATACTAGATACATTTCACGTGAAATATAATTTTAAAAAACCTATTTTTGAATCTGGATATTGTCACCACTACAAAGCTTCCTCTATGAGGAAGCAAAATGGATTACAAAAATTTATATTCTATCTTTCAGAGATTTGCAAAGTCGATAAATTTTTTTAAAAATGGGAAGGACTACTAAGCACACGAAACTGCTGAAATCAGAAAAGGGGAAAGTTAAACTGAAGACGAGCAAGAAAACGACGACTTTGCCAAAAGGACTAAATGTGACCAACACGAGCTTTAAAACGAAAAAAATTGTCATTGCAGAACAATTGAAACAACAAGATACGTCGGAAATTCTAAGTCGAAGAAAACTTAACGTGAAGGTAATTAAACTTATGCTCAAAATATTTCTTTTTTATTTATCAGAATTATTTTTAGGATATTTTAATTTTTTTAAGCAACTTTTAACAAGACTTCAACACTACAATTCTACTGTTCGCCAAGAAGCAGTAAAAGAGCTGAAGGAAGTCTTGACACACCATTCTGAGGAAATTATACAATTTCATTTAAGTACTCTCCTCAAAGGAATTTGTTCCCTCTCACTCGACAAGGAACGAGACATAAGAAGAGAATCCTTAAAAGTTTTGAACTCTATTCTCTCTCCATTGTCTTCCGTTTATCTTCAGCCTTTCGGCGACATCCTCTTATCCTATCTTAATTGTTCAATGACTCATATCAATCCAAGCATAAAGGAAGATTCTCTCCTTTACCTCGATGTTCTAATCCAAAACTGCAATTTCCTTCTTGCTCAAAAACATCAAAGAATCCTCCCAAATTTTCTCGATATGATTTCTAAACTTAGAACAGATGCTCAACCTGGACGACAACTCTCCACAAATTTAAATTCAAAGAACACAAGCGTCAAATGGAGAATTAAAGTTCTTTCGAGTCTGGAAAAAATATTCACCTCGATCGTTCAGAGCAACAAGAAAAAAAAGTTCGACGCAAATTCAATTACAAAAACAATTCAGTGGAGTGATACAAAAATTATCTACGCACCTTTGTATTCAAAAAATTTAGACATTTTCAAAGTTCCTGAAACATATTTAAGTTCCGAGGAATTTGATAAATATGTCGATAATCTTTTGCCTTTGATGTTCGACAGTTGGATTGAAGCTTGTCCGAGAGAAAAAATTGCGAGTTCAGAATCGATGATTTCGAATGAAGCTGCCGTTCTCTTGAAAAGTATTTTGAATATTACGCAGGCTGTGATTGAATTGTTAGACTTTTTAAAGGACAAGACAAGCAGAGTTTCTTCGAGTTTGAGATTCAAGGGGAATTTCGAAGAGTCTTTTATCAAAAATATGATGATAAGGTTTCCTTATGAGGAGAAAAATGCTTCCAACCCAAAATTTAAGAAGAGGCAAGGAGATTTTTCGGAGAAGAATTTGAATTCAAATCAGAGTTGTTTGGAGCAAAATTTGGGAATTTGTCACATCTTTATTTGGTTCACTACTGTGCAGGGAGAGAAGAAATTGAAGGACGGAATTGATAAGGAACTTTGTAGCCGAGTTCTTGAATTTTTGACTGGTAAGCTTTATTTTATATATTACTAGCAGAAACGCCAGCCTTCTTCGGGATTTTAAGATTACAAGTCACTTTAAGGAACTGGAGATGATTTTAAGTGATTTTAGTGTTTTTAACAGATTTCGAAACTTAAGCCATTTAAATAAATTTTAAGAGACTTTATGCTATTTTACCAAATTTTAAGAAATTTTAATACATTTTGACAAAAAATCGACAGGCACTTTAAGAATGTCTTTAAAAAATTCGCGAGAAAATGAAGCCTTGGAAAATTTTGTTTCAATAGATTTAAGGATATGAACAGTAACACTTATTCAGAATGCATGGGTATTCAGTTTTATATATGCATAATAGATGATCTAGGCATGAAAATAATTTTATTAGATAAAAATGAACGAATCTCTAATGACTTGCAGATAAATTGGGAAATTGGTCACGACGTGACGCTTCGGCTTTGCCAAATTTTATGCGAACATTGAGAACTTTGTTTCTTAAAGCGAGTGGAGTTTGGTACAAAAATGGAATTTCACTGGAAGGGATACTAAAAAGTCTAATAAACGCTTATTCCCGCCAATCGGGGAAGGAATTTCAATCTCAGTGCTTTTTACTCTTGAGCAATATTGTGACGACATTCGATAGAAATTTAGATAAATTGCGGACCGAAGAAGAATTTCAAAGATTTATAAAATTTCTTCCCAGCCTATTGTTGAAAAAAACCATTCAGGAAAATGCGATTCAGTTGTTGAACACGATTATTCATCACCACATTCATTGGATTGAAGAAGAACTTATTAAAAATAAAGATGCAATTATTGGTGAGTTCATTTATACTTTTAAATACGCTGGGAATTAATCTATAAAGTTTAAAACTTGACATTATTTTTAAAATTTCTAGAAAATGCCAAGCAGATCGAAATTCTTGGAACGGAAAATGACAGAAATTCTCGCCTGATGATCTACAATCTTTTCTACTTTCAGGATGGTCAACTTTACTGTTAATTTTCTTCCAGAAGAGAAAGGTAATGAAACAAGTCAGATCACCATAATTCTTTCTATTGAAATAAAGTTTTAATGGATAAGTGGAAATACTGAAGAATCTTACACAGAGAAAATTTTGGGTCAGTAGTGTTCCAATGTGGAAAAGTCGTAGTACCAAATACTTGAGTCTCAGCGTAACTATGTATTGGAGTACCTGCGCACAGTAACGACTGCGCAGTTTATATTGAAGTAGTTTACAAACTCTCAATATCTCAAATGTGATTTCTATGAAACTTCAATATTTTTTCATGAATTTCTCTACATATTTTATTGAACTTTTTTAAATCGGACTTCAATCTAAAGTTTACAGTACTTTTGTAGTTATTCGACCAGATCTGTTCTACATTAAATACTGAAAGTTATACATATAAAATCTGTTTAAGGTTCACTCTTATCCTCTACTATAGGACTAGTTCTATAAAATTTATTGAACTTTTTTTCCGTGTAAACGTCCCTTTTTCATCCTTGTATTATATCTATTATAAAATACTATTATTTACAACAGAAACGTATTAAAGCAGCAAAGTTAAAGATCTTCTAGTCTAAATCTAGCATAGGTTTATATTTTTTTATTGTGTGTTCTACACGGAAAAATTTAGTCTCTTAAAATCTCAGAGACTTATACATGCCTCACATTCTCTCATTTGTTTAAATTTACAGCTTTTAATGAGCAAGAAAAACAGAAACAAGCTGTGAATTCGATCTCGTGTGTTCCATTTAACTATATTTATATTTTTTTTGCTCATTTTTTGAGTACTTTGCTTTCTCATTATGATGAAATTGTAAATATATTTGTTTCCTCATAGAGTAGGCATTAAAGATTTTCCTAAATATGAAAAAATATACATATATATAATTCTTTTTCCTCGAAGCAAAGAATCTTTCGATCTCATCATTTATATTTTTAAATAAAATGTATTAATATTAAATTACTTAATTTTTTACGATGCAAAAAACCTTTTCCTTTCTTACAATAGCTGTATCTACTTGAATTTTGGTTATTTGAAAACATAGATAAAAACGAAATTTTTCAAAATTACAAATAAAAGTATAACTTCCTTAATATTTAATTAAATATAATAATCCTATAAGTCAATCGATTCATCTCTTGCAAAGAATCTGTTTTGCTTTACATAAGCTTCGAATTTTGATTATTTGAGAACTTATAGTCGAAAAATCAATTTTACAAAAATTCTAAATGTACATAAAAATTTTTAAATTCAATATTTTGAAAAATCCTTTGGCAAGTTTTAAAATATTGGTGGTGTACATACAGTCGCCTCTCTTTGTGTTGCCGCGCTCGGGACCGTAGGGGAGTAATTTTCCTGGAAATGATGTTCCGGTGCTCGATGCATTTTGTTTCGCTCTCCCTTTTTTTTGCCGGAACGTACAACAGCACTTATAATCGCTTATAAATAGCTTATAACAGTGAAAAGACTTAAAACATTGACGTCAACATAAAGGGAGAGCGAAACCATTCTCGGACGCCGAGCCATCGCGGTCGTGGTGGGGGAAGAACTCGATCGATAATTAAGGGGAAGGGCAAGATAAAGAGTGGCAACACAAAGAGAGGGGACTGTATTGTATATTTAATTTATATACAACTGTCTTCAACTTATTGTGACGATGAAAAATGGTGACACCAGTGGCGTAACTATGTAGTAGCGAAACCCCGCATTGCGAGGAGGCCTCCTCCTCTGAGGGGCCTCTTAGACAGAGTATAAAAAATAAATTTCACTCTGTATTTCTATTTCGACCTTTTCATAATTTCTTTTTATTTTCAAAGGGGCCTCCTAAAAATTTTTGCGGGGGGGGCCTCCAATTTTTAGTTACGCCACTGGGTGACACACACACACAAAATTAATTAGAATGTCGTATTAGACATTTATCAAGTGAGGAAACTTTAATTAAACCATTTTAAAAATATTGGAAAATGTAACGACTACAAAGCTTTCTCTGTGAGCAAGCAAAATAATGGTCCGCCGGTCCTGCGTATTAGATTTGTGTAAAATTCTTTTGAATTAATTTTCCAGAGCAGAAAAATTGATAAGAGGTAAACTAACGGAACTAATTGCATCTCAATCCAAAAATGCTGAAACGGGCGATAAGGACGGTGAAACTGACGACATGAGAACTGAAGAATGCTAAGGAGGTAATCAAGAGTTCTCCACTTATAATGCAGACGCCAAAATTAAATTTGAGAATTTTAAAAACGTTGATCCGTAAAAGTGAAACATTAAGTACTTATTATTAAGTACCAATTAATGTGACTATTCTTATTTTTAAAAATAATTCTTTTTGAAATTGTATATAAATAAACTTTTCTTTGTTTCTGCTAAACAAAGACAAACACTAAAAACTGTAAAATTAACACTTGAAACTTGAAATTGGTACTTGACGCTGTAAAATTGTTTCAAGTATTTGATTCAGTCAATTTCAACTAATTAGGAATTAAAACATTCAAATATCAAATCTCAATCTAGATTTGAAATAAAGAGAAAATATAATATAAGATCTGCAGAAATATATTTGAAGAAGTGACTTCTAATTATATTTCTAGTTACAGATATTGAAATAAATTAATAGTGAAAATTAAGATAACTTTTCAATCCGAAAGGGCAAGAGAAAGAAAGTTTGTGTCGCTTGCGTCTCAGAAAGGAATAATAAGGAGACCAAACTCTCAGTGGAAAGCTTTTCGAAACTGGAAAATAAAAACATGGGGGCGCATGAATATACCCCAAATTCTATTTTCCCTAAAATTTATTTTACCGAAAATCAGTTGACCTAATATCAATTTGCTATAATTTTTATATTTTCGAATCACCGTTTGACATAATTTTTATTTTATCGAATTATAATTTGACACAATTTTTATAACACTGAATTATTATTTAGCATAATTTTTATTTCTCCGAATAATCATTTGTCCTAATTTTTATTTTTCCGAATGACCATTCGACATAATTTCTTTTCTTCCGAATATTCATTTAACACAAACACCATCTGTCATAATCTCCAAGTCACTGAAACTCCAACTAACAGAAATTTCATTCTTCCGAAAATGGCGTCTAAGGTTTTGATTGGCTGATTTTAATTTTGCGGCATTATTCAGCCACTGATCTCTATAATAACTGGATAGCGGATGCCGTGTAAAAGTGTTGTGACTAACTGAACGCCATTTTGTTTGGAAATTACTTAGGTTCGAGAAACTTTGTGGCTTGTTTCGGCAGCATTCAGTTGATTCGGTTCTTCGCGCTAAAATTTAAATTACGAAAGTTACATTGATTCTCGAATTCAATAATTTATAGAGTCGCCACGAGAGTCGCTCATCCACTGACACGGCGGG
>CAJFCO010017241.1:0-20583 GCA_904066015.1 Synergus gifuensis | reverse complement strand
TGTTTAAAATGTGAAGATCGCCGAGATCAGGATCGCCAAAAAACGATGTTAATTTATTTATTCCAGGTTTCTATTCTGGCGCTGATGAGCACCTCCAGCAAGACAAATTACAATTAAAGAATTCACTGATTTCCATTAAATTCTTTATTTCCTCGAATACACCGAACCCACTAATAATCCTTTTAATATTAGCAATCACGCACTTCAATCGTCGTGGACGAAACAAAAGTCCAATTAAACTACACATGTAGTAATTTAAAGAAATAACTCGCGCCAAGGCGAACAAAAAGAGAGACAAAACAAAAGAGCCAAACATGCTCTTCGGTCGAAATCACAAAAGTAAAGAGAGCAAGGAAAGGTCCACACTCATCCTTGCACACAAGAGCGCTAGCGGAATCGAAACTAACTACATTAATAACCGACCGGGCCGGTTAAATACATTTTCTTCCTTACCAACAAATTCAAAAACTTAATAAAATAATTAAGAATCCTTAACATTATTCCCCCCCTTTGAACCTTCCGGTTCAAATCTCGAAAAGATTCCTTCGTTGGTCGTCGATTTACAATGGTGTACTAATCTAGATGTTTTACAGGCAATATTGCGAGTTTAGAAATCGGTCGAGTATAAACTCCCGAAGATGTGCGCACAACGACTTGCACAAGACCGTCGGGTCCTTTTTTTGTTTCAAGAATCCTGCCCAAAGCCCATTTGGTAGGAGGCAAATTTTCTTGCTTTAGTAATACCATCTGACCGATACATAGATTCTCCTGTTGGAGTCGCCATTTGTTTCTCTGCTGTAGAGACAAAACATAGTCTTCTGACCAAATCTTCCAAAATGACCCGAGGAGTTGCTGCCAGAGCTGCCACCGGGATAAACGATTCTCTTTTATATTAAGCAATGAATTTTCCGGGATTGCAGTCATTTCTCCTCCAATCAAAAAATGGCCCGGTGTCAGTACCAGCAAATCCTCTGGGTCATCTGACAGAGGAAGTAAAGGTCGTGAATTTAAACACATTTCAATTTGACAAATCAAAGTAGTCAATTCTTCAAACGTAGGAAAACGATTTCCCAAGATACGCCGCAAATGGTGTTTTACGTTCCGAACACCAGACTCCCAGATTCCTCCAAAATGCGCAGCTGCTGGTGGAATGTATTTCTAACGAATCTTATCATTGATCAAATATGCTTGGACGCTAGAGCTCCCGATCACCTGGGAGAACGCTTCAGCTAACTCGCGTTCTGCACCCTTAAAATTAATACCATTATCGCTATACATCGTGTGAGGCAATCCACGTCGAGCAACCATGCGTTTAAATGCTGCTATGAAGGCTTCTGAAGTGTAATCGCTTACCACTTCCAAATGTATGGCACGTACGGTAAAACAAACGAAAACTGCGATATAAGCTGACTGAGAAGAGTGACCACGACCTTTATTCAGTCTTATTTTCAAAGGTCCAGCATAATCCACTCCAACATGCGTGAATGGCCGTGAAGGGCGCGAAATTCGATCGGCAGGCAAAGCTGCCATCAATTGCTCCGAGATAGCTGCCTTTAACCGAGAACAAGGAATACAATTGTAGATCACGGATTTGATCACCTGTCTCGCTTTCAAAATCCAAAAGAACTGCCGAACCCGAGTCATGGTGAGCTGAGTTGCTCCATGTAAGCATTTTTCATGATAGTGACGAACTATCATGGTCACAATTGGATGTTTTTTGAGTATAGCCGGATGGCATCGATTAAATTCTAATGGCGCATTGGCCAACCTTCCTCCCACACGTAAAATTCCGTCGCTATCGAGAAATGGATTCAGAGCCAAGAGAGAACTTGACTTCGGTAACGAAGCTTTGGCTTTTAAAAGCGAAATTTCCAAAGGAAACAACCGTTCCTGAACTAGTCGAACGCACACCCTTTTCGCTCTCACACAACATTCCGCAAGCGAATCACCACCTACTTCCAACATTGAGACTTGAAGTGTCATGAATCTCAAAAAGTAAGCGACAATTCTCAATATCTTTGACCAAGATGAAACCCTTAAAGTCAATTTATCAAACCACGTGTGTGGTACTTTGGTAACGCAGTGAACGTTTACGCGAACCTCCTCAGTTATGTCTGAATCAAATAAATCCTGAGAAACAGGCCATAAATTCCTTGACTGGCTTAACCACCAAGGACCTTTCCACCAAAGTTTCTTTTCTAATAATTCAGACGGTTTTGCACCGCGCGAAGCTAGGTCCGCAGGGTTGTCCTCGGAACTTACATGACGCCACGAGTCTCTTGGAGCAACTGATTGAATCGCCGTGACGCGATTCGCAACGAAAGTCGACCAAGAAGAAGGATGCTTCTTCAGCCAAGCAAGTACTATTGTGGAGTCAATCCAAAACAAGGAATTCAAGTTTTTAAATTTCGAAATAGATTTGACAACCGTCATCAACTGCGTGAGCAGAAGAGCACCAGATAATTCCAATCTAGGAATTGACAAGGTCTTCAATGGAGCGACCCTAGTTCTGCTGGCAAGCAGCGTAGTTTGCACTTCTCCCGAGCGAAGTACCAAACGGATATAGACGACAGCAGCGTAGGCTGTATTTGATGCATCCGAAAAGCCCTGAAGAGTAGAATCCATCACTTCCCTACCCTGTCCAGTCCAGCGGGGTATAGAACAATGTTCCAATTTAGGAAGCTCTCGACAATAAGACTGCCAGAGATCATTCAAGTCCCGCGGAAGTATCTCATCCCAGTTGAATGATCCCATCCACAATTTCTGCATGAATATTTTAGCGGTAATCACAACTGGAGAAACCCAACCCAAAGGATCATAAAGTCGAGCAATCATAGACAAAACAGATCGTTTTGTTACCGGTGAATTCTCAAAAGGCTGAATTTTATACCGAAAAACATCTTGTGCAGGAATCCAAACAATACCCAGCACCTTCAGGGACTCATCCTCTCTAAAAGGCTTCTCAATTGCAAGCCCATGGTCAGTAGGATCAATATCCTCAATCAAAGACGCTGAATTGCTTGCCCATTTTCGTAGTTGAAACTTTCCCTTTTTAAGAAGGGCTTTCACCTCCTCACGAATCTCAAGTATCTTCTCCTTTGTATCAGCTCTGAAGAAACAATCGTCAATATAAATTTGTCGAGACAGTACTTTTGAGGCCGAAGGAAATCCAACACCCTCATCCTTCACAAGCTGTTGAATAACTCGCAATGCTAAGTACGGAGCCGAAGAAGTACCATATGTAACGGTATTCAACCGAAAAGCCACCGGACCCGAACCGGGAAGCGAAGACCACAAAATTCTCTGATAATCCCTGTCCAAATCGTGAACTAAAATCTGCCGATACATCTGAGCGATGTCAGCAGAGTAAACAAAGCGAAATGTTCTCCATTGCAATAAAACATCGAAAATACTAGTTTGCAATTTAGGACCGATATGCAAATGATCATTAAGACTTGTGAAGTTTGATGTCTTTGCAGAGGCATTAAAAACTACACGAAGCTTCGTAGTCGAACTAGATTCCCGCAAGACAGGGTGATGAGGTACATAAACAACCTGTGACGCTTCACAAAGTTTTTCCAAAACTCGAGTCATATGATTCTGTTTCTCGTAATCATTCAGAAAATCATCATATTGCTTAAAAAGTTCAGGCGAACGATTAAATCTCTTTGATAGAGAAGACAAAGACTTCTCAGCTGATTTCAGCGAATTCCCAATGTTAAGTGGGGGACCCGATTTGAACGGCAGTCGCACCACGTAGCGGCCATCTTCCAATCGGGAATGCGAATTCAAAAAATGTGCCTCGCATTCTTGCTCCAATTGAGTAAGACGCGACGCATGAGGAAGTTCCTCAATCTCCCAAAACCGCTGAATTGTTTTGTTCAAATCAGTATTCGAGATACAATGATGCACAAGTGCATCTGTGGGAGCCCTAGAGTCAAAGCAACAATTGACAGTCCTACCGGAGAGAATCCAACCAAAAGCAGTATTCTGCGCTATAGGACAGTTTCGAGGACCCCATCTTAATCCATTGCGCAATATTGAACCATAGAGATCAGCACCGATGATCACATGAATCCGTCCGGGACCGTGAAAATCATCCGCGAAGTCTAAACCCTGCAAGTGTGGTTCATGCAAAATATGCGAAGACACTGATGGCACATAATCTGTCAAATGTTTTACAACCAATGCATTAGTCGAGAAAAATGGCCCCTGACCCGAACGAGATCAAATCTGGATAGGAACCATGCAGCGCGATTCGCCAGCTGAAACGCTTCCCAATCCAAGAAGCTCAACATCCTCTAGGCGCGTAGTACGAGCCTTCAAAAAATTTACCAATTCATTAGTTACCAAAGTCGACGTGGATCCTTGATCCAATAAAGCGCGAACTTTAACTGAACGACCCGATTTAGACGTTATAATTACCTGAGCAGTAGCAAGAAGAACTCGTTGTGGTTCAACAATAGCTGAAGATGTATGCAGCAGCTGCGAAATTCTGGAAGAATCTGTTTTATGCGCTTGGGCATCCTGAGGTTCGTTCCCCTTTGTCTCAGACTTCGATTCTGAGCTCCTTTCACTTCGACCTAAATGTGACAATGTGTGATGCTTGGATCCACATTGTGAACATGAAAAAGAACTTGGACATGTATTTACAGAGTGTCCACTATTTAGACAGTTAAAGAATACTCGTTTTGTTTTTACAAATTGCAAGCGTTGCAATACCGATTTCTTTTTGAATTCTAAACACGTAAATAATCTATGTGCCAAACCACAGAGAGGGCAACTATTTGAGCTTGATACGACATGGGATCGTGATGTTTCGGCTTTTCGTTTACTCTCTTCGTTTCGCTGTACAGCTTCTAAAGCTCTTACACGAGAGTCAATAAATTCTAATAAAGTCGAAAAATGCGGATACTCAGCTGTATTTCCCAATTGTAGTTCCCATGCTAACCTAGTAGCAGAATCGAGTTTTTGCGAAATGTGATATACCAAAATATCACTCACACCATTGGAGTTATCAAGGTTTTTTGGAGCAACTGTCAAATTAGGAAAACGTCCCAAATTTTCTAAAGCCGCGATTCTCTCGGTCACAACGTTGCGAATAAATTTTAAAGATGAAACAGAACCGTCTTTCATCGAAGGAATTGCGAATAACAATTTTAATTCCGCATGAGTAATCGCGCGAGGGTTGTCAAATCTGTCTTTTAAACGATCCCATGCCGAAACAAAACTAGACTCTGTCAATGGAATATTTTTTAGCAAGGACGCGGCCTCACCATCTAAGCAAGATTTAAAAAAATGAAACTTTTGCAAATCATCAATTGAATTATTTTTAATTACCAAAGAAGTAAAATAATCTCTAAAAGTTGCCCAATCTGTTACATTACCAGAAAACTTAGGAATGTTGATCTTCGGCAGCGGCGTAGACAGGTGTTGCTGAATTGGAGCTGCAGGTGCAGACGTAGATGCAGTCGTGGTGGTCGTTGTGGCACTCAAATTCTGCTTCTCCAACTCCGAGATCAGCTGGTAGATTCTGTCATTACTTGTTAAAAAGTACTCCTCCGCCTTTTCGAAACAGCGTCCCACAAAGTAAGGATCACTGAAATCCGGTTTCGAATTTTGTATTTGTGTCTCGGTGATGACACACAATTCCCAAAGGTTAGAGATTATTCGAAGTCGATTCTCCAACGCGGCCACTGTGAGTTGAGCGCCTTTGATCTTTGTTGCCGATTCACATTGGCGTTGCAATGTATCAAATGAGCGTTTTTGCTGTGCAAGCAATTGCTCTAAAGTCAAAACAGGAATCCCTTGTGGATCCATGTTGATCACTAACTTTTTCTTAATAAAAAGTTACAAAAGAGTCACTAGTTCCAAAGAAAACTGAATCACTAGTTGATTGAATAAAGTTCCTCACAAAAGTTTTCGCGTGGGTGATTCGGTGTCGAATGTTGCGCGAGCTAGTTGCGCACTAAACAATTTGCACCACAATGGCTTCCATGAGTGTTGCACAAAGGAGGAAAGAGATGACGCCGCCCAATGACGCCATTTTGACACTATTAAATTCTCTCACTGGATCCTGGTAGGATCGCCAAAATGTTTAAAATGTGAAGATCGCCGAGATCAGGATCGCCAAAAAACGATGTTAATTTATTTATTCCAGGTTTCTATTCTGGCGCTGATGAGCACCTCCAGCAAGACAAATTACAATTAAAGAATTCACTGATTTCCATTAAATTCTTTATTTCCTCGAATACACCGAACCCACTAATAATCCTTTTAATATTAGCAATCACGCACTTCAATCGTCGTGGACGAAACAAAAGTCCAATTAAACTACACATGTAGTAATTTAAAGAAATAACTCGCGCCAAGGCGAACAAAAAGAGAGACAACGCCAAAAATGCTCTTCGGTCGAAATCACAAAAGTAAAGAGAGCAAGGAAAGGTCCACACTCATCCTTGCACACAAGAGCGCTAGCGGAATCGAAACTAACTACATTAATAACCGACCGGGCCGGTTAAATACATTTTCTTCCTTACCAACAAATTCAAAAACTTAATAAAATAATTAAGAATCCTTAACAGCGGGCATATCGAACCGAATGTTGCCGAAACAAGCCACGAAGTTTCCCGAACCTAAGTAATTTCCAAACAAAATGGCGTTCAATAGTCACAAAAATTGTGTTCCATCCGCTATCAGTGTATTCAGCCAATCAAAATGTCGGACGCTTTTTTCGGAAGAATGAAATTTCTGTTACATGTGTCATGGGTCCATGACCATACAGAAAAACAAACACACAATTATGCAAACTCGTGAACTTGGTGAAATCGTTCACTACTCGAGCTAGCCAGCCGAGCGCAACGAACCGCGACATCTCTCCAAATGGGCATTTCGCCCATCGCAATCTAGGCATTTTATACATTATTTGACTAATATAAAAAGGCAACATCATCGGGAGCAAGTCAGTGTAGTAATAACATCGCCGGGAGTCAGTCAGTGCAGAAACAACATCTCCGGGAGTCAGTCAGTTCAGTAAAATATCCTCGGGAGTCAGTACAGTAGCGCGGAACCCTCGACACTCTAAATTTCTGTCATTCGGCACACTCACTCAGGATCAATATTGTGAAATTTCTGTAATTCAAAGTTTAGTAACAAGTGTCAACGTAGTGTAAACTCTAGAAACAAGTATCAACGTGTAGTAAAATCAATTTCAAACCCTAGTAACAAGTGTTAACGAATGGTGGATTTATTTCCAAACAAGTGTCCACGTATTTTAGATTATTGTGAATAATCTGTAAGTAATTAATACCTTTAACTTGTTAATCAACATTTGCCTCTGAAACCTGATTAATTGTAAACGTTGTAATCATTAATTGTAAACGTTGTAATCATTAATTGTAAACGTTTTAATCTCTAATTGTAAACGTTTAATCTCTGACAAATGAGTATTTGATGTCCGATGTTCTTTGAACATTTATAATTATTGCCTATTGTTTGTAACAATTAAACAAATGTCGGTAGTTCTTTGAACATTTATGATCATTCTCTACTGTTTGAATATTTACGTATGACAATTCTCTCTCCTTTTATAAACATTTTTCCTCTGACGAACATCTAATAAAACAAATGTCTGTTTTTCTCGAATATTTATAATCATTGTCAACTGCCGTAACATTCACCTCTTTTAAGTTTAAATAAATTCATTATATCAAGGTCAAATTCTGTGTTTTAATACCTTTTAGCTAAACTGTTGGTTATCCTCATCCCGAATTAACCTTCTCACCAGGGTTAATCAAAACGAGGAAATTAGGGAAGATAAGAAGGAGTTATTTCATGATTTTCCTTAAATAAATCTATAATATTTTAGACGTTACACATGCAATTTCAGTGTCATGGGAATTATGACAGATGGTGTTTCGGTTAAATGAATTTTAGGTTAGGTGCTTATTAGGAAGAAAAAAAATTATGTCGAATGGTCATTCGATAAAATAAAAATTAGGACAAATGATTATTCGGAAAAATAAAAATTATGCTAAACAATAATTCGGTATTATAAAAATTATGTCAAATTATAATTGGGTAAAATAAAAATTATGTCAAACGGTAATTTGGAAATACAAAAATAATAGCAAATTGGTATTCGATCAACTGATTTTCGGTAAAATAAATTTTAGGGAAAATAAAATTTGGGGAATATTCATGTGCCCCAAAAACATGACCGTAAGTCTTTGCAAGAACTTTAAATGAGTGTGCATGTGCACAGTTGTCCTTTTCCTATTCATGCGAAAGTGTGCGGGTGAGAAAGTTTTCAAAATTGGGGCGCATGAATATCCCCCAAATTCTATTTTCCTAAAATTTATTTTACCGAAAGACGATCAACCCCTCAATTTTACAAACTATAACGACAGTCTCAGCCTATAGGGACTTTCGGCCTCTGAGTGCCGCCAAAATATAACACCTAACAAAATTTTCCAAATAGGCACAAAATATTTTAAGCCAGTTAGGGCGCCAGGTATCCCTTGATACCGCCAAATCTTTATTCTTTAAATCTTAAACTCGACTCTAACTGTTAAGCAAATTCTAACCCTTCAATCTAGCTCAGATGGAGAGGGATTTCGTGGGGGCGCAGAAACAAATCAAACTCAACGTGGTAAATTATTAAAAAGAAGAAAATCAGAGTTTATTATAAAAGATGTGAGATGATATAGTGTACAGTGTTTGAAATCAATGGATGAGATGAGAAACAAAAGAAAAAGAATTCATTATTATTTGATTATCTTTTAGTTTGAAATTAACAGAGATCGGGATAATCGTTACGACGATAAGATTTTGTATTCACAATGGTTTATAACCTTGGATCTAATTATATCCAGGTGACGTAATCAATCCGGTCAAATCCAACGTTACATAAGATCCAACGAAAATTTTAAACTCTCGAAACTTGAAACTTCTCATTTAAACTATCAGAAAACAGAATTTCTAAATTTACTCTATGCTCAGAGTTCTCAAATTGTTCTAAACATAAATACTTTAGTATATCAAACGCGAAAATGTGCAAAATGGCGAAAAGCCATGACATGGGCGTTGACTCGACAATATAACTGATAGATACACGTATTACTAATTAACATTCGGAATTCATACCGACAAAATCTAATTCTCCAATCAAATGCTCTAAATATACTCAAAAAAAACTAATAACTTCAATACTCTTTTGCCAACTATGCTATGCCGTCACATGGGCGTTGGCTGAGTGTTATATAACTCTCGAAATCTTAATAAACTTGAACTGAATACAATACAAAACTTTGCATGGGAGAGATATTAGTTGCTGACGCCTACCTTGCTTTCCGAAAACCCGGAGCACCGAATAGTCCAACAAAGGAAAAGTTTGAATCTGACGACACAAGGACAACTCTTGTCGGTCGTATGCACTCTTCACTCTAATAATTCTTCCCGCAAAGAAAAATCTCTAAGAAAAGTTCACTCGTGAACAGCCAGCACGGAACTGAGTGTTCTTGGAGCTGTCCGTCTAAGCGCGCAGTCGCAGTTACGTATCTTGCGCTGCTCCGAGAGCTGCTGCTCCCTGATGGGTGAAAAGAGAGCTAGAATCCAGCAGAAGAACTGTGGAAGTGGAACTCAGGCTAACCATTATGGCTGCGTCCACGTATTTTGACAGCTCATGTGTCTTTCCACAACAAATGTAGAAAGGTGTAAGCTTTACACAATTTAAGTGGTTTATATTGTCTACATTGTTGGAGAATGATTAAAATATTAAATATAGACAACTGACACATCTCAGACGGCAAGTAACTTCTCTCGAAACATATGGATAGCTGAAACGATGTAAGGTTTGTGTTTTCGGAAATCAGGTAGGCGGCAAGCACGAAGTCAGAATAGGTAATTGTACGAATATGCTTAAATCTAATTAATATCTATACTTAATCTAATTCAACTCTCACAGATTCACGCTACATTCGTACACTTATATCTAATTGAGTCCCTATTGGCTGTTCTGTTATAATTCCCGATTAAGTAAATCGATCTGGGAAGAGGATCAACAATGTGGCAAAATTCACCACATTACAAAACTTTCTCACTCGCACACTTTCCCATGAATAGGAAGAGGACAACTGCGCACTCATTTAAAGTTCTTGCAAAGACTTACGGTCATGTTTTTATTTCCAGGTGGCGAGATGGAGTTCGGTCTCCTTATTATTCCTTCGTGTTGCGTCTCTATAATTCAGAGGATAGCGACAAGATCTTAGCTCTCGCAGAGTTGTTTGGCTAGAGTGACAGATGCGCGATCAATTATCGATACGGAATCTGTTTACCAATAGAGCAATATACAAAATCATAACAGATATCGAAACCACCCTTAAGTTATTTTCTGAACGTATAACATAGCGAACTTTATCAAGAACCAACTTGTACGACGACCGTAACTAGCCTCAGTTAAAGGAATTTTATTCACTGATATAACTTTCGTGTAGCTTTTATAGGAGAGTAAATGGAATGATAAAGACCCCTTGCAATGATCAGGTACACCTTTTCTTATAAAATGCACCATGGGCGGAATAAGGGGGTAAACTTTACCTAGATTTGTAAATAAAAAAACTTGATTCCTATTTAAACATTTGTGAATAATGTTTATATAATTAATAAATAAAGTATTTAAATAATTTATAATAAAATAAAATAATTTTTTAATTATTATTTTTTAACCTCCTCCCTTGAGAGTGGAGGGGGAAGGGTAATTATTTCGTGGCCCCCACCAAAGCCCTTGTCTGGAGCCGCCCCTGAAATGCACACCAAACCCGTGCAATGATTACATATTGTTTGTAAGTTGCAATTCGTATAGCATTTCTGTAATTCTCATTGATTGATAATTCTCATTGATTGATAATTCAGAATTTTTAAAGTCTATAAACGTACACCTTTTTTCTCTTTTTATCATTGAGCGCGAAGCGCGAGTTATTATGCTAGCAATTACAACTTGTAAGCATAATTAGGAGTTCGTTTGAAAATTAATTTAAAAGTTTAAATAATGCGGATGAAACAAGTAAACAATTAATGAAGTAAAATTTAAAAGTTTAAAATATATATTTCGATCAGACATTTTTATTTCAATTAACTGAAAATATTATTATAATAATTATATTATATTATTTAAGATTATACTCATGATCACATTCAACCCTTCTTTCCTTTTTTGTTCTTTTTAAACTGTTCTGCAAAATATTCTCTAACGTTTAATTTATTCAGAAGATACTGGCGAAGTGTTTCAAGGCAATTTTTCCCACCAGTTCCTCTTTCGAACATCATAGAAATTCTTAGTTGTTTACCACTTTCTTGCTGACTTTCCTTCTTTGTTTGTATCGCATCGACAACCATAGTAAATTCCAAGAGAGGTTCTTTGTTTTGAAAGTGACGAGGACCATCGCTACTTTGTGAAACCGTTGTCTGATCAGAAGAACCAGCTTTATTTTCGTTTTTTTCTTCCAGACACAATTTTTTCGCAGAACCTTCATTTCGCAGAGATTCCCGACGTCTTTTTCGTGCATTAGTCCAAGAGTCTTCGTATGCTTTGAGTTCACGGGCCCAATATGGTTCTTCTTTTCCTTCTAATTTTAGATCCTTAGCATCAATCTAAATAATTTTCATTTTAATTCAATTTTAAATATTTTAATATATCTTTTAATACAAATAAGTGTTTTTTTTCTCTTTATGTTCAATAATGCATAATAATATAAAATCAGTAACAAAATTACGTGACTCCAAAATTCTGACCTCGAAATTCCATCTCTTTATTTTACATGACGAGTATTATAAATATTTTTGCGCTCTGTAGTCGTACTCTATAGTCTAGTTTTAAAACTTTTTACACAAAACGATGAATTCAATATTGAACCTCAAATTTCATCTTTTCATTTTTTATCAAAAACTTTTAAAAGAAAACTATTAAAAGAAATTTTCGCTTCTACTCATACTTCTACAGTCGATTTTGACTCACTGTCTACTATAGCTGAATTCGAAAAACTGACTTACCGTATCCTTCCCTATCCATGCCAATCTATTTCTATCTCTTTTGAAACCTATGTACAATAACCTTTTTTCTTTCGAATCAAAATCTTTCTATCCTTCTATATCTTTACTTAATACACGACTATATTTCTGTATCCTTCGTCTATCTCCGCCAATAATTTCTTATCCTCCACCTATCCACACCAATCTTTCTTTATTCGCCACCTATTCACACCAATCTTTATCTGTCCCTTTTGCAATCTACTGCTGCGCCTATCTTTTTCAATTCCTACTTTCCTATCCGTGTCTAACCTTTATCTAATCATTTTAATCTTTACGTATCTCTTTTATAATATAATCCTTTTGAATCCAAGTTGTTATGGAGCTGTCTTCAGGTCCTTCTTCAGGTATCAGCGGCCAATTGGGTAAAACTAATCTGGGTGCCTGGTCATGAGGATATCTTAGGGAATGAAAAGGCGGATTCATTGGCTAAAAAGGGAGCTTCAATGCCCCTTATTGGACCAGAACCCTACTGTGGTATACCACAAGCTGTAGCTAGAGCAGCGATTGAGGAATGGACTCAACGGTTACATGAGAGGCGATGGAACGAAACAAAGGAGCTAGTGCATTCGAAGAAGTACAGTGGAACCTCTCATAGCGTACTTAATAGGGAGACAATGTACGCTAACTGAAGTACCAATCGCGAGCCAGAACCGGTTGTAGTCGATCGACTGCTATCCCCACCATTCCCCTTCCTTGACACTCGTACAGTGCCGTGACTGCAGATCCCGTGTTCTCTCGTGCTTGTATGAGATTTTGTAAACAAAACCGCGACAACATCGTATGTGCGACGGCCCTGATCAATCCCCCTCTAACCAACCTACTGCGTCCCGACGCTCCGCCCTCGTACACTATGAGAGTGTACGCTATGAGAGGTTCCACTGTATATCAATACATTATATTCAAGGAGATAAAAATACCTGTTGAATATGGAAAGGAGGCAGGTGAAGATCGTGGTGGAAGTATTAACTAGACACTGTCAGCTGAATAAACACCTACACACAATGGGATTTGAAGTCGAACCTCGTTGTCGTAGATGCGGATACTTTGAGGAAACAGCGCATCACATACTATGTGAATGTGATGCGCTTGCTATACTTAGAGAAAGGTATCTTGCGGACTACTTTCTAAGCCCGGAAGAATTTGATGACATCTCTTATGGAGCAATATTCGCATTCATGGCGAAAACTTCACTATTAGGCGATGTTTAATGGAATAGGCATATAGTACAATAGGTTTTACCGCAGTTCTATGGAGCATTAGTTTGCCCTGCCCGATTAATAATGATAATAATAATAATCCTTTTGAATCTACCATTCTATCGATATCTATCTTTGTTTTAATCATTTCAATCCTTTTCTATTTCTCTTAAAGTATACTACCAAGTCTATCCATTTTAATATTTACCTTTCTATCCATGTTTATCCTGATATAATCATTTCAACCCTTTTCTACCACATATATTTTTTTCTATTTCTATCTGCTTAATCATTTCAACGCTATTTTATGTCTTTTTTCACAATTTGCATTTATGAGAAAGAAAAGAGCGGATCAAAAGATATAGGAGCAGAGCCATATTGGACTAAGAAAATAGAAAATAGACAGACATACCAGACAAGGAATAGGATAATATAGAGAAAAAGGGGTATGATAGAGATAGATTAGTGATTATACTAACAAAGAATTTGAAAAGTATAGAGATGGATGGACGAGAAATAAATGAGAATAAAGATAGATATAGGTTATAAATTTAACAAAGAGATTGAAAAAGATGGAGTTGGATAAACAAGGGATAAATTGAAATAGTGATACTTTTGTATGAGTGATATTGTTCTTTACAACATAACCCGGCCCTAAATTCTTCGTTAACTCAGTGGATTAAGGTATAATAGTTGTGTCGAAATCGAACCTTTCTTACAAATTGTCTAAAATTTTCAAAATATGTAGAAAATATTATTATCTAACCATGCTCCAATTTTTAGCTTAATCGTGTGTTTCTAAAGACAAATATTTTTAATTATGTTCATTACTTTTGCATGGGTCTCCTATAGCTAACATGGGCAATCGCCACATTATGTAGTCTAGTATGAAAACGAATCTTACCATTGCACTAAAAAACTACAGATGTATAGTAAAATATCGTGTGGATTTTACGAAAAAAAAAATCAAAATTATTGTGAGTTTAGTATAAAAGATATAATATTGAAAAGAATAATATTTCTGTTCTCGTGAGACACGTGGCGGGGTTAGGCAGTGACGATGTGGCAACACTTTAACGATTTTGACTGAATGTGTATATACGTATATAGGACGCTTCTATGTGATTGTACAATTCCAGTAAAAATTTTTGACCAATGGTTAGGAGAAAACATGCGATATCTTACATCTATCTGAGCATAAACTTTTGAGTGTTTTAAATACAAAATATTGTATTTAAAATATTAATATGCATTTTAAAAATTTGAAAATTAATAAGTTTAAAAGTAGAGGGAGGAAGAGATTGAAAATGGGAGATAGAAAAATAATCAACTTTTTTTAAATAGACTGAGAGATAAAAAAAATAGAGAAAATGGATAGAAAAGATTCACATTTTTTGGGAAGAAATAGATTGAAGGAGAGAGATAGTAAAATATGGATCCTAATGAAAACAACAGATACACACAAAGATAGAAAAAGATAGCGTTTGATGGATGCAAAGTGTATACTTGGGAGTGATAGAAAATCTCTATCCTTTTCTTTTTACTTCTAACAGGATATGTCAGAGTCGACTGTATTTAAAACTTGAGTAACTCTACAGAGCAAAAAAAAAAGAATTATAATTTTAACATTTGTAAAGTAAAATAAAGAATTCGAATTTTGAATTTTGAACAGCCTTAAGACCTTCAAATAAACATTTTTTTTAATTCGTCAACATTAATTTTCAAGGAATTTCAATAAATTTCAGGGTATTTATTTTAAGAATTTTTCATACGATTCAGTAATATTTTCTATATCCATAATTATAAAATAATTAGCGAAGAACAAAAATCTTTAGATATTATCTTTTGATCTTGAATTTTCTAGTCTACTGTTCTAAAGCTTTATAATTTAAACAAGTTTTCGCCAGACTTACAGACTTAGAAAATGAAATGGTTAGAAAATAACTTGTCAAAACTGCCTTACGAACCACTCTTTTTCATTAGGTATGTGAATGATAGGCTCTCGCCTAAAAATAAAAATTAAAAATAATAATTAAAAAAAAACTGTTATTATAACCTTAAAGTGCATGAAATGAATTCTCTAAAACATTGTAATAAAAGTACAACCGGATATTCCTAAAAGAAGATGCACTATAACGTGAAGGTGAAAAATCACCTGAAAATATGAAAACATCAGGTCCCTGTATATTGACAACCGTTTGATAATTATGGTTTGGTGAATTAATAAAGGTTCACTAGGACTATAATTCAGCCAAGTTTGAACCCAATAAAAGAGAAACATTTAAGTGGGGACACTTGACGCATTCTGCCTAATATTACTTTTACTTTTTGAATTTTGACAATGAATAGCAAAAAAAAAGTATGAAGGCTAAATTCTTCAAAGATGGGCCCATTATAAAATTAGATTTACTACTAAACACGAGCTTTAATTTGGCACCACTCTCATTAGTGGGGGCGATGGGCCAAATACCCATGTTTTCTCGGTACCCTCCTTTACACTTTGTAATACGTTTATACTTATAATGCTTAAAATTGTCACCGTTTTTAACTGTTTTTAGCACAAAAACTTTTCATGTTACCAGCTTGATATAAATGACTCCAATATATACCTGATCAGGCTAGACATCGTCTGCCGAAAGCTTGTTTAAATAATAAAGCATAGAACAGTAGACTAACAAACTCAAGATCTGTTTACATGGTGTTCAACAAACCTTCTCCAATAATCTTTAAAGTTTTAAAGATTTAAGATTTTTTCAGATATAAAAAATGTATAGAAAATCAAGAGATTTTATATAAATGGGGCCGTCCTTAAATTACGTAAGGTTTTTAGGTGGGGAGGGGGGTTAAACATTTTTCTATGCTGACCTTACGTGGGGGGTACATGGTCAAAAAACTTTCTTAAGTAAGATTTTTTCCTTTTTGAAAATCACAGAAAATCAAATTTAAATATAATGTTATATTCCATGTAATTTTTTAATCTCTCCATTATAGTAATAAATGTTCGTTTGAAAAGAGTCGACGTTTTTATATTGTCTCACACGACAACATTAAGAAAAAATTTATTCGAAAAAAATTACGTAAGATAAGGGGGGCGGGTGAGTTCAAAACTTACGGACCCTTACAGAGGGAGGTACGTGGGTCAAAATTCCAGAAAACAGCCTTACGTAATTTAAGGACGGCCCCAATTTTAAGGTAACAAAAGACTTATTGAGTTAATCTTAAGGCTGTTGGAGCAACGGACAAAATGTCATTTTTGATTTTTGATATTAAGGCCGTAAAAACACACGGTTTTAAGTGCCGTTTTGCTGGGAAGTGTTTCTCGATGTGAAAAATGGGGCTTAGTATCTGTTTTTCGAAAAAACTAATTTGTTTGGCTAAAAACAGATACTAAGCCCCATTTTTCACATCGAGAAACACTTCCCAGCAAAACGGCACTTAAAACCGTGTGTTTTTACGGCCTTAAAATCAAAAATCAAAAATGACATTTTGTCCGTTGCTCCAACAGCCTTAAGAGGTTTTTTGTATTCCCTTGAAATTTTTAGAAATCCTTTAAAATCTTTAGAAACTCCTTAAAATCCTATAAAATCACTATAGAAACTTTTTTTATTAATTTCCCAAAATCATCAGAAACCCTAAGAGATTTTAAGAATCCGTTGAAATACCAAACATTTTTCGAAAATTTTTTAACATAAATCTTGTATTGTAAACCTTTGTGAATATCTTTAAACGCCTTGAAATACCATAAAATTTATAGATTTTTTTGGGTCCTGTAAAACTCTTAAAATATTTTGAAAAACTTTTTAATCTCAAATATAAAAAAAATGTTCAATACATTGAAATAAGTGGACATTTCTTAGAATCAGTTGACACGCCCAAAAACTATTGAAAATATTTTTGAACTTACTTAAATCCCATATTAAGGGTATGCTCTGCGCTTGGTTGTGAAAAGTTTTTTTGGCGCTCACCATGTCTAAACGGAATCATATATCGCTCTCAAAATTGGGAATATAGGAAATGAGACATTCAATTACGTTTTTATATTTAGTTGGAGCCATAATTTTGAAAAAGATCAGATCCCTACTTTACCGACTTGATTTTTTTTTTAATTTTGACTACAACTAAATATACAAACGCAATTTAATGTCTCATTTCCTGTATTCCAAATTTTGAGAGCGATATATGATTCCGTTTAGACATGGTGAGCGCCAAAAAAATTGGTTACGTCGTCACCGTAGAGCATGCCCTTAAGTACCTTGCAATTTTTTCTACTTCTTGGAAATGTGGCATATTTAAAACACTTATTTCTGACAGCATCAATTTTTATTAAATAAAAATTTAATTAATCAAAATAAAATATTTACTTACATTCAAATCTTTTATACAAGATTGCAAGGCTGCAACTACATCTTCCACGTTTCTGAATTGCTTATGAGGAGGAAAAACGATTGCAAAAGGTGGCTTATCAATTTTCTTCTTCATTGTAAGTTTTGGGTTCATTCTTATAGTGGGTGCAGTTGATAAATCTAAGACAGTTTTTGGTAAAAATGACCAAGCTAAACCCCACCTGAAACAATCACAGCTTTCTATTAAACAAAAAACTTCATTTCCTTGCTTGAAATGATGAAATTAAGAAGATGAACTTCTGGTTATATTAAATATTTTTTTAAAAAAATATTAAGCGAGGTGAATGTTTTGTATTACACTAATTTTTTATTCTAAAAACGGAAGTACACTATACTCTTATGATAGTCTCATTCTTGTTAGTGCGGTCGCTACTAGATATAATAAGTAAGAGGTCCGTGGGGCAGTGAAAGAGAACTGCGGCCGCTACTAGATATAATAGGCAAGGGGTGCGTGGGGCAGTGAAAGAGACATCTCGAACGCATTGTCAGCCAATTCTCCCGTGTTAGTGCGGACCAACCGAGACCGTGACTATCATGAGAGTACAGTGTATTCAAAATATTTGATGAGAAAATTCGATTTTTTAATAATTCCTTTCAAAAATTGCGTTTTTGGAAAGATTTTTGTGAGATTTTTATTTGAATAGAGTTTGACGTCGCCAAAATGTAATTATGATTATATTAAATATTGTACTTTTATACAATAATTATGAATCGTTTTGGCGAGCATCAGTGATTCTTTTCTTTTGTCATCTGGGCATCCTAACTTCTGTAGAATGCTTGTATAGTGCCTTTAGAATGTCTGTAGAAAATACTTCTCAATCCCCTAAACCCGTATCTACGCAATCACACCGCGTAGATATAAGATTTCGTATAGATGAAAAGATTTCAGACTGTCGAAGGATGTGGTTGGTCCGTGTGATATGGATACGCACTACCCGAATAGACCAATCACAGCTCTACCTTCACCGGCTTATACGGGGGACAAATGTATATACAATATACACCATTGTCTTCGTTTTTTAATGACGAAGAGAATATAAAATGTGTGTAAAATGTAATATGTCTATGTAAAATTTTGTTTTATTGAAGTTAAGATGCTGAAATATGGATAGGGAGAATGAGATGAATTTTGCGTGGGGGACATTTGTCCCCCGTAGGAGCCGTGTAGGGTTAAACATGTAAGATAATTGGGCGACAATATCTTCGCCGGGATCTATAAGATGCGTACCAGAAAGTTACAATGTCAGTATGTCCTCGGCTCACCCTCATCTAAAACCTCCCTGACTCTTTCAACCAGCGGAGCCTCTCTCAACGTCACTATCAAGATGCGTGCTCCCATATCCAAAATTTGCACACCACTAAAATTATCTAATTAAAAATTATTTTATCTAAAATTGCGACACAACTCTATACGGAGGCTTCTCTAGATATATCAATACTAATATTATCATACCTTTTAGTATTTCCTTGGCAAAATTCAGTCCATGTTATATTCTCAATATTTCGATTTTTCAGTTCTGATATTAAGAATATTAAACTGCTTTTTATACCAATCATGGTAGTGTAAATTTGTACTTGTTCCCGCAACAAAGAACTGTCATCAATAAGTCTCATAATGAAAGCTTTTTCACCGCCTTCAACTATTAATTCAGATTCATTTCCAGTTGGAGCATTTTTCGGAGGAAGTCGCTTCGGTGTCTTTTCCATATTGTCATCGGATTTAAAAAAAGGTGGGTTACACATGACAAAGGAGTATTTTTCATGGTCGTCCACCAATTTGGCAAGAATTGTTTCTTTCGGCACAGAAACCACTAAAAATACAGTAATACATGTTATTATATCACTGGCAAAATTATACGTGTGCGAGAAATATTCTATTTTGCCAACCCTTAATTAAGACTGTTGGATCCAAATTCTCAAGTTCTTCGGTGAAAGTTACAATAACACTGACCTTTGATCAAGTCTTGCATATCATTCCGTTTAATATTTTCCCTTGCCGATGTTACACTCTCTGAATCGATCTCCGAAGAAGTCATTTTGCATCCGTACAACTTTGCGAAGAGCAGTGGGTATATACAAACAGCACCTGTACCTGTTCCAATTTTTCAATGAAAGAAATTATTTTTTAAATTTATTAAGGGTATTGCATCTAAATTCTAACCACAAAGTTAAGCTCGTCATTTTACTCAACAATTCTTAGAACTGTATATATTTCCGCTCTGTAGATGTACTCCTTCGATATAGAAATGTGTTATCTGTAGGTTGAAAAAATAGTTAATCTTCATATCCCTGCGAGATCCAACCTCAAAATTTAATCATCTTACGTTACACAAAATTTATTAAAATTGGAAATTATTGTCCATACTCGTAATTTTATTTTTAAAATGTGTACGGTTAAAGAGCGAAAAAATATCTAACTAAAATATTTTTTTAGTAAAACGAAATCAAATTTAAAGATTAGAATTTGGATCCAACACCCATATAAATTGACTAATTTTTTTCAGGTAGCTACTGCACACAGTGGAACCAAATATTGATATTGAAGAAAAAAATTCCAAATTTCGAATTGCATTAAATAATTTATTATTAATAACAAAGCGACAAAAAAAAATCTGCCCGCTTCGCGAGCACATTCTCATCGCGCGCTTGTGCCCTTCGTAAAGCTTTCGCTTTACAGGACGCTTAAACCTATAAGGTTTTTTTTAATTTAATTAAATTATATATTTTTTATATATAATTTATATTTTTATATTTTAATTCATTTTTTTATATTTATAATTTATATTTTTATATATTTTTTAAAATTTAATTAAATTAAGTTTAAATTATATTAAATTACAGCTTTGAATGCAAAAGTTAACTAATTTACTTAAGGTTCTATCGACCTTAAGGAGCAA
>CAJFCO010017239.1:0-14175 GCA_904066015.1 Synergus gifuensis | reverse complement strand
GTGTGTGTGTGTGTGTGTGTGTGTGTGTGTGTGTGTGTGTGTGTGTGTGTGTCACGATCCAGCAATTTCTTGAAAACGCATAGAGATAAATTGATGAAATATTGCATAGTTATTTCATTATACACCTAGTTGAATTTCTTACAATGGTTTAACAAAATATTTAATTTTACAAGTTTTATGTACTTTTATAATTTTCTTAAAATTCATTTTTTCACTATAACTTCTCAAATAATCAAAATTTTGACTTGGCGTAAGGAAAATAAATGTTCCTTGCATCGAGATGAATCGATTGGTCTATAATATTATTTCATTTCATTGAAAAATAACAAAGTTATGGTTTTATTTAATTTAAAAATATTAGTTTTTCAACTATAACTTCTATAATATTCAAAATTCGAAGCTGACGTAAGGAAAATAAAGGTTCCTTGCGTCGAGACGAATCGATTGACCTACAAGATTAATGCATTTCATTCAAAAATAAGAAAATTGTGCTTTATTGTAATTTTTGAAAATGAATTTTTCGAATATAACTTCTCAAATAATCAAAATTTAATGTTGATGTAAAGAATAATTAATGCTTCCTCCATGAGGAAGCAAATCATATTTGCTTACAGGAAGCAAAGTGCTCATTGAGTGAGCACAAAAGTTGATACAACTTTACAGCTAGTTAAGGGTTATTATAGCGATAGGTTGTGGAATTTTAAGGAATTTTATGGATCATCAAAGAATATCAAGTGATTTTACAAAATTTAAAGGAATTTCACTAGATTTTGAAAGATGTTCAAGGCATTTTAAGACATTATATGGGGTATTAAGTAATTTTAAAGACTTTTAATGGATTCGAGGGATTTTACGGGATTTCATGGAATTTTAAATAGTTGTAAGATATTTTACGGAAAATATATTAGCTTATTTTGAGGACCTTCAACGGATTTTACGAGATTTTATAAGATTGTCAGGAATTTTAAAAGATTTCCTGACATTTCATGAGATTTTTAATAATTTTAAGGGATTTTACGATATTTTATGGCAGAATATTTAGTAATTTTAAGGTCTGTTAAGGAATTCAAGGGATTTCATGGACTTTTAAATAGGTACTTGTAAGATATTTTACGGGATTAAATTAACTTATTTTGAGAACTTAATCAAGGGATTTTACGAGATTTCATTGGATTGTCAGGAATTTTAAGAGATTTCATCTCATTTCTTGGAAGTTTTAATAATTTTAAGGGATTTGACGATATTTTAGGGATATTTAGTATTTTTAAGGACTTTTAAAGAATTCAAGGGATTTTACGAGATTTCATTGAATTGTCAGGAATTTTGAATGACTTGAAGTTGTAGGAAAAAAAATGAAAATAATCCCACGCGTATTTGGTTGCCTTCGTCGTCCCTTAAGATTTCACGAAAACCTTATAAATTCCTTAAAATTCGTTAAAAAATCTTAAATTCCTAGAAACCTCTTGAAGATCCTTAAAAATTCACGAAAACCTTCAAAATCATTAATCTCTTGAAATCCATGTTAAAATTCATAAAAATCTCTAAAAATTCCTAGAATCGTCTTGAAATTCCTTAACATTTAAAATCCCTGTAACTATAAATCTCGACAAATTCCATGAAATCTTTAAAAATTCTACAAAATTTTTTTTAAAATTTGAAAATTCTCTTGAAATCTTTTAAAATTATTAGAAATCTTATATAAAGCTCCATGAAATTCATAAAAATTCCACAATATCTTTTAAAAATCGACTAATTTCTTGAAAGCCCTTAGAAAATGTACAGTCTTTGAAATCCTTTTAAATTATACTAAATATTTTACAAATCGTAAAAATCTTTTGATCTCTCTCCATAAAACTCCCTGAAGAACTTTAAAAAATTCTTGAAATTGTACGTTAACATTTAAAATCCTTTTATATCTTTAAAATTCGTTAGAATGATTAGAAATCTGATCAAATTCTATTAAATCCTTTAAAATTCTCACAAACACTTTTAAAGATCAGAAAAATCTCTTGAAGTCACTTAAAATTATTAGAAATCTCATAACATTCCATAAAATTCCTCCCAGTTCTTAGAAATCTTTTAAAATATATAAAATTCCTCGGAATTCCAGGATAACATTTAAAATTCCTTAAAATTTCACGAAAACCTTAGAAATCGCCGAAATTCTTTGAAATCTTTTTAAATTCCTAGAAACCTCTTAAAATTTCTCCAAATTTCAAAACATTTAGAATCCCTCGTAAAATTCCTAAGAATTCTTAAAAGTCTCTTAAAATTGCATAAATTCCTTTAAAATTTCATAAAATATCATAAAATCCCTTAAAATTCTACAAAGTCTTTGTAAAATCCTAAAAATCTTTTAAATTTAGTAAAAAATCACTTAAAAATCGTCAAATTCTCTTTAAATTCCTATAGAAACCTCTTTAAATTCCTCTCTAAAAAAAGTGGTTCCCCTCTAAAAATGTCTCGAAAATCTCATTACATTAAAATACCTTATATGCTTTGAAATCTGATTGGCTTTGGAATGACTTGAACTTGTAAAAACAAAATAATAATTAACAACAAAATAATAATATTGGTTTTCTAGTAAACTTAAAGTGACGTTAAGTACTATTATTTTCTAATTGAATATACACAAAGGAACTTATTGCGCATATGTTCCCTGCAATTCTTGATTATATACCAAATGCGTCATAATCCCTTTCCATGGCCATCATGAAATGCACCAAAGCATCATCCCCTGCTTTTATTCGAATGAACCTTCTCGCAAAGAAGGGTAAATCAATACATTATACGTTATGTGTGTCATGCGTCATCCCCATAGTCATTCAAACACCCTAGTGAGTATTATTTACTAACAAAGTGCACACATTTATCATGAATTTCGGTTCAAGAATTTCGAACAAAGAAAGAATAAGAGACGTAAATGATAACTTTTAGAATTCATACATAAAAATTTACTGTAATACAATTATAAACAAATAAATCACATAAATCAAAAATTATTTATAAATAAGTATCATAAATTAAATTTTGCTATTTGAATTGAAAGGTGGGAATACAAAAGGGGTCAAGAGCTACTTTTTGATCATAATTCTTTTGAAATCCACGTTAAAATTCATGAAAATCTCTAAAAATTCCTAGAAACATCTTGAAATTCCTAAAAATTTAAAATCCCTTAAAATCATTAGAAATCTCATCAAATTCCATGAAATCCTTAACAATTCGACAAAATATTTTAAAAATTATAAAAATCTCTTGAAATGTTTTAAAATTATTAGAAATCTCATAAAAATTCATCAAATCCATAGAAATTCCACAATATCTTTCAAAAATCAACAAATTTCTTGAAAGCCCTTAAAAAATGTACAGCCTTTGAAATTCTTTGAAATTCTTCTAAATCTTTTAAAAATCATAAAAATCTTTTGAAATCTCTTCATAAAATTCTCTGGCAAGCTTTATAATATTTGAAAAAATAAACATTATATTTATATACATATTTGAAGAAATCTTCCTTCCATTCTCTTTGTTACATCCTCATTTTTCAATTCTCGTTCGAAATATGAAAACTTTTCGGGAACAAAGGAAATAGACTATTCGAAACTAGAGCTAGAGTAAGGTCCTCGATAAAGAAATAAAAACGTGGTTTTCTTTGTGATGCTGGGTCGTAAAAACTGTGTCGAAGTTGAAAATCTTGATAGATTTTTCTGATTTTTTAAATATTTTATGGAATTTTTAAGGATTTCATAGAATTTTACGAGATCTTTAATACTTTTAATAGATTTTGAAAGATATGAACGGATTTTAAATGTCATCGTAAAATTTAAAGAATTTCAAGAAGTTTCTGGGAATTTTAAGATGTTTTCAGGACTTTGATCAGATTTCAATCGGATTTCAAGGGATTTTTGTGACTTTTAAAATATTTTATGGGATTAAAGGATTTTAAAACTTTTCAGAGAATTCCATTGAGGGATTTCAAAATATTTTTACGATTTTTAGATTATTTTGTAGAATCTAGAAGGATTTCGAAGATTTTCGTAAAATTTTAATGGTTTTCAAGAGATTTTTTAAAGGATTTTATGAAATTTGAGGAAATTTCTAATGATTTTAAGAGATTTTAAATGTTAAGAAACTTCAAGAGTTTGCTAGGAATTTTGAGAGATTTTCACGAATTTTAACATGGATTTCAAGAAATTACTGAATTTGAAGGATTTTGTGAATTTTTAAGGATTCTCAAGAGGTTTCTAGGAATTTTAAGATGTTTTAACGAATTTTAAGGGATTTCGAAGGTTTTCGTGAAATTTTAAGAGATTTATAATAGAAAAATTATAATTTAGATTGTTTCTGGGATTTTAAAGGGTTTTAAATCTTTTTGTAGAATTTTTAGATATTTAAAAAAATTTCTAAGAATTTTAAGGGATATTAAATGTGGTTGTAGAATTTGAAAAATTTTCAAGTAGTTTCTTGGAATTTTAAAAGGTTTTTAAGACTTTGATCAGATTTCAATCGGATTTCAAGGGATTTTTTTGACTTTTAAAATATTTTATGGGATTTAAAGGATTTTCATATTTGTCAAGGAATTCTATTGAGAAATTTTAAAAGATTTTTATGATTTTAAAAGACTCTGTAGAATTTACAAGGATTTTGAAGGTTTTCGTAAAATTTTAAGAGTTTTCAAGAGATTTTTCTAATTTGTAAAAGATTTTGTAAAATTTATAAAGATTTTATAGAATTTGATGAAATGTATAGAAATTCTTTTGAAGTTCCTCAATAAAATTACCTGACAAACTTGAAAATCCTTTAAACCTCATAAAATATTTTAAAACTCATAAAAATCTCTTGAAATCTCGTAAAATTCGTGAAAACCTCTTAAAATTCCCAGAAACTTCTTGAAATTTTTAAAAATTTTACACGATAACATTTAAAATCACTGTATATCCTTTAAAACCCTTTAAAATTATTATAAATCTCGTCAAATTCCATAAAATCTTTAAAAATTCCAATAATCTTTTAAAAATCAGAAAAATCACTTAAAATCCATTAAAATTAATCGAAATCTTAAAAAATTTCATAAAATCCTTAAAAATGTTACATAAAGTCTTTTAAAGATCATTAAAATCTTTTGAATTTTCTTAAAATTCCTGGAAATTTCACGACAACATTAAAAATCCTTTAAAATTCTCAGAAAGCTTATGAAATTTCGAAATTCCACGACAAGATTTAAAATATCTTAAAATCCCAGAAACCATTTTAAATCTTTTCAAATTTCACGTAAACCTTCGAAATTGCTTATAATTCGTGAAAATCTTTTAAACTTATTGAAATTCTTTAAAATTCTATGATAATAATTAATGTTCCTTTTATATCCTTTAAAATCCATCCAAAGTACTAAAAATCTCATCAAATTCCATAAAATCCTTAAAACTTCCATAGCTTTAAAAAATCTATTAAAATTTCATGAATTCCGTTAAAATTACGCGAAATATCCAGAATTACCTTAAAATTCTACGAATTCTTTTAAAAATCCTAAAAATTTTTTAAACTCTGTAAAAATCACTTAATAAATTGTCAAAATCCATTAAACTTCCTACAGAAATCTCTTGAAATTCTTCTCTAAAAAAATAATGTAATGAAAAGATAAACCATGGCTCTTCACATTCTAAATAGAAATCATTGTAAAAGAAAATTATTGTAAAGGGAAATGGTTAAAGAAAATGGTAATGGAAAATGGTAAAGGGAAATGACAAAGGGAAATGGCAGAGGATAATGGCAGAGGGAAATGGTAAAGGGAAATACAACAGGATTGTTTCAAGGAAATCCCAGTGGGCAAAAAATTTTAAAAAGTTTTTAGAACGTCCTAAAAACGTCCTAACAACGTCTAATGTCTGGTCAAAAAAAGGTCCAATGTTCCAAGGACGTTTTTAGGACGTATTTGGAACATTGGACGTTTTTTGTCCTGACATAGGACGTTTTTAGGACGTTTTTAGGACGTTCTAAAAACTTCTTTATATTTTTTGCCCACTGGGAATCCATTAAAATTCGTGACAATCCAATAGAATTTCGTAAAATACCTTGAAAGTCCTTCAAAAAATAACATAATATCTCATAAAATATCGTCAAATATCTTACAAGTATTTAAAATTCCATGAAATTCCCTAAAATCCCTCGAATCCCTTAAAAGTCTTTTAAATTACTTAATATCCTGTACAGTATCTTAAAATCCCTTTAACATCCTTTAAAATATGGTTAAAGTCCTTTAAATTTCGTAAAATTATTTGATATTCTTTAAACTTCCACAACCTATCGTTATATCCCTTAAAATTACTTGAAATTACTCAAAATACTATGAAATCTTATTAAAACTCTTAAAATTTCTATTGTTGTAGACCTGATTGGCTTTTAAATGACTTGAAGTTGTAGGCAAAAAAAAAGAAAATAAAGAAAACGTCTTTGGAACATTGGACGTCTTTTGGCCTGACATAGGACGTTTTTAGGACGTTCTAAAAACTTCCTTAAATGTTTTGCCCACTGGGTTTATAATTTATATACAATAGCAATTTATATGATCCACGCGCTCTGCGCGCGACTAGTTCCTCGTTTTTGCACATCTTTTGCTAGTAGAAAAAATAATTCAGAATTTTTAATTCTTGAAATATAAAATTTTGTAATTTTTTATTTAATTTCGGAAATCTTCATGAGTTTTATAAAATTGCATAAAATGTCTTTATAGTTCTTCAAAATTTGGTGAAATTCTTTTAAATTTCGTAAATTCACTTTATTTTGTAAATAAATTCACTGAAATTTTGTAAAATCTACAGGATCCATTCAAAGTCTTTAAAATTACTTAATATCCCATAAAACATCGTAAAATACCAGTGGGGAAAAAATTTAAAGAAGTTTTTAGAAATACGTCCTAAAAACGTCTTTGGAACATTGGACGTTTTTTGGTATGACATAGGACGTTTTAAGGACGTTCTAAAAACTTCTTTAAATTTTTTGTCCACTGGGATCCCTTAGAATTACTTAAAACTCCATAAAATATGGATAAATCCCTTAAAGTTATTTGAAATCCTATGAAATTTCGTTAAATTCTTTAAAATTCATGAAAATCTAATATAATCTCACCAAATCCTTTAAAAATTTCTGGAAATAAATGTTTCTCAAATTACTTAAAATCTCATAAAATATTTTAAAGTTGCTTAAAATTACTTAGAATCTCCCAAAATATCATAAAATCTCATAAAATTACTTACAATCCCTTGAAATCTTATGAAATCCCTTGAAATTCCTGAAAATCCAATGAAATCTCGTAAATCCCTTGAAATCCCTTAAGTTGTTAAAATAACTTAATATCCTATGAAAATTGTAAAATCTTTGAAAATTACTTAAACTTCCATACAATTTCGTAAAATCCATTAAAATTTCATAAAATTCCTCGAAATACCGTGAAATCACTTAATATTTCTAAAATCTCAATAAATTTCGTAAAGCCCTTTTAAATTCCTTAATATTTTTCAAGATTCCGTGAAATCACATTAAATCTCTTAAAATACCTTAAAATTCAATGCAATCTCGTAAAATGTCTAAAAGTTTCTCAACAGATTTAAAATTCCACAAAATATATAGTCAAATTCCTTAAAATTACTTTATAATCCTTTAGTCCTTTAAAATCTCATAATTTTTCCCCCAAAAAACTGGGATTGGGAAAAAAAAGGGATTTCAAAAGTATGCAAAATAATTCAGAGATTTTATTTATTGAATCATAAAAATATTTGTAATTCCTAGTTTAATTTTAGTAATCTCAATAAATTTGTAAAATCCTTTTAAATTCCTTAAAATTTTTCAAAGTCCCATTATATCCTATTAAAACCTTCAAAATATCTAAAAATCCAATGAAATTTTGTGAAATCCCTTCAAATACCTTAAAATTTTTAAAAATCACTTAAAATTCCACAACATATTTATCGTTAAATCTTTTAAGATTTCTGAAAATCCCATGATCTCTTAAAATTGCTAAAAATTCAATCAAATTTCGTAAAATGTCTAAAAGTTTCTCAAATTATTTAAAATTCCACAAAATATATTGTCAAATTCCTTAAAATTACTTTATAATCCTTTAAAATCTTATCATTTTTCCCAAAAAAATGTCGGAATGGCAAAAATTAAGGGATTTCAAACGTATGCAAAATAATTCAGAGATTTTAATTTTTGAAATACAAAAATTTGTAATTCCTAGTCTAATTTTAGGAATCTCAGTAAATTTGTAAAATCCTTTTAAATTCCCTAAAATTATTGAAATTCCAATTAAATCCCATTAAAACTCTCAAAACATCTAAAAATCCAATGAAATTTTGTGAAATCCTTTCAAATACCTTAAAAGTTGTAAAAATCACTCAAAATTCGACAACATATTTATCGTTAAATCTTTTAAGATTTCTGAAAATCCCATGATCTCTTAAAATTGGTGAAAATCCAATGAAATTTCGTTAAATCCCTTGAATCTCTCAAAAGTCCTTAAAACTATTTAATATCCCTTAATATATTTGAAAATCCAATAAAACTTCGTGAAAATCCTTGAAACAGCTTTAAAGTTTCTAAAATAACTTAAAATTACACAAAATATCGTTAAATCCTTGAAAATTATTTAAAACCCCATGAAATCTCGTTACATACTTTCAATTGCCTGAAAATCCAATGAAAACTCTTTATTAGATTTTTATATTCTTTAAATTTCTTTAGATTCTATAAAACCCCAATAACTGGTAAAATCCCTTAAAATTTCTGATAATCAGAATAAATTTCATAAAATTCCTTGAAATACCGTGAAACCCTTTAATATTTCTAAAAATTCAATAAATTTTGTAAAGTTCGTATTTTCTGCCTTAATAAACTTTTTGAAAACGAAAATAGTCTGAAGATTGTTTTAAAATTCGATATTTGAAGAAATTTTTCTTTCATTCTCTTTGTTACATCCTCATTTTTCAATTCTCGTTTGAAAAATGAAAACTTTTCGGGAACAAAGGAAATAAACTATTCGAAACTAGAGCAAGAGTAAGGTCCTCGATAAAGAAATAAAAACGAGGTTTTCTTTGTGATGCTGGGTCGTAAAAACTGTGTCGAAGTGGTTGAAAATCTTGATCGGAGGGGATCGTCGAGAATACATATATATATGTATAGAATGTATGCGTATCCTTGGAAAATCAGGATCAAACACGTCGGGCATTATTTTTCGAAAACAGCCTGTACTTCTTATTGTCGACAGCACGAGCATATATCCCAGGAAAAATGGTGGAAAAGGGGATGATTGAGCACCACTTGTAGGAGGACAGCTGCGTTTGGAACGCATCTGCCGTCGGTTGCAGAGGCACGCGCTCTTCTTATATTCCTCGCGATTGCCATTCTTTCCTTCTTTCTTTCTTTTTTTCTCTCTCTCTTTCTTTCTCTCCATACTCCTCTTTCTTTTTTCAAGTTGAGACCCCCCACCCATCCCCCTCCCCAAACTCTCACACTCTTCTTATAATTTCCTCTCCATCTCCTTTGCACCTTCTTTCTTTCTTTCTTTCTTTCCTCTTCATTCTTTTTACTTGTGGCGTCCCAAGTCCCAATCCTGAAGCCATCCTGTTTTCCCTTTAAAAATCCTCAGGGGCGAATTTCACTTCTGAAAATCTCTTGATGTTAATTATTATTTTTTTTTATTTGTTTAATTTATTATATTTATTATTTTATGAAATTTTAAAAGAATTAAGTGATTCTTATGCACATATCAGGGAAGTCAGGGAAATGTCAGGGAAAATTTAAATTGACATTTGTGCTATATTAATTTTGTCGTATTGCATATACAGATTTTATAGTTTATTTAACAGATTATTTATTTTTTATTTAACAGAAACTTTTCAAGGATTACGAAAGATTATAAAGAATTTTCAAGCATTCTTTGAAATTCTTTGGCTTTCTATTGATTTCAAGAGATTTTCAATAATTTTAAAAGATTCTAAGAGGTTTCTAGGAATTTAAAAGGATGACAAGAGATTTGTATAATATTTAAAACAGTTAGTGGAATTTTAAAGGATTTCCTGAAATTTTAAGAGATTTTTAAGGAAGTTTAGAGAATTCAAAGAATTTTAAGGAATTTTAAAGTTCCTTGTGGAATTTAAAAGGATTTTAAGAAACTTGGTAGAGTTTTAAGAGAAATTTGAAGAGATTATAAATATTCTCGTGGAATTTTAAGACATTTTGACTTTTTAAAAATGATTTTAAAGGATTTTGATGTTCCTCATGGAATTTTAAAGGATTTCATAAGATTTTTAGGATAAACTTCCGAAAAGGGTGGACCTCCGATTTTCTTTGGGCTCCGTATACTTATGTATTTTGACGCGCTGATTACGAATGTGATAGTGAAAATTGGCGCAAATTTTATTTTAACGTTGAAATCATTAAAAAACCATAAAAATCATGGTTTTTTGCGTTTATCTTATCTAATATGCAAAATTCAAACAAAAATGTTTCAAAACAAACGTTGTAGATCTCATCGAAATACACATTTTTTGTTGAAAGCATTTTTTTTAACAAGTGATATTTTCCGAAAAAATTAGAGATATATCGATTTTCATAAAAAAAAAATTAACCATGACTTTTCACATTATAAAGAAAGATCATTCGAAAATAAAATCATTGTAAAGGCAAATAGTAAAGGGGAATAATAACGAGGAATGGCAAAGGGAAATGGTAAAGGGGAATTGTAAAGGGTAATGGAAAAGGGAAAGGGTGAAGAAAAATGGTAAAGGGATATGGCAAAGGGGAAAGGTAAAGGGTAATGGAAAAGGGAAAGGGTAAAGGGAAATAGTAAAGGGATATGGTAAAAGGATATGGCAAAGGGGAATGGTAAAGGGGAATGGCAAAGGGAAATGGTAAAGGGAAATAGTATAGGGAAATGTAAAGGGATATGTCGAATGGAAATGGTAAAGGGGAACAGTAAAGAAGAATGGAAATGGGAAAGGGTAAACGAAAATGGCAAAGGGAAATGATAAAGAGATATGACAAAGGGAAACTGTAAAGGGGAATAGTAAAGGGGAATGGGAAAGGGAAAGCGTAAAGGGAAATAGTAAAGGGATATGGTAAAAGGATATGGCAAAGGGAAGTGGTAAAGGGGAATAGCTAAGGAAAATGGTAAAGAGATATGGCAAAGAGGAATGGCAAAAGGAAATGGTAAAAGGGAATGACACAGAGAAAGAGTAAAGGGAAATGGTAAAGGGCTATGGCAAAGGGAAACGGCAAAGGAAAATAGTAAAGGGATATGGCAAAGGGAAACGGTAAAGGGAAATGGCAAAGAGAAATGGTAAAAGGAATGGCAAAGGGAAAATGTAAAGGGATATGACGAAGGGAAATGGTAAAGAGAAATAGTAAAGGGGAATGGTAAAGGGGAATGGCAAAGGCAAATGTTGAAGGGATATGACAAAGAGAATAGTAAAGAGAAATGGAAACGAGAAATGGTAAAAGAAAACGGTAAAGGGAAATGGTAAAATAAAATGGCAAAGGGAAATGGTAAAGGGGAATGGTAAAGGGAAGCGGTAAAGGGGAATGGCAAAGGGAAATGGTGAAGGGATATGGGAAAGGGAAACGGCAAAGGGAAATGGTAAAAGGATATGGTAAAGGTAAATGATAAAGGGTAATAGTAAAGGGGAATTGAAAAGGGAAAGCGTTAAGGGAAATGGTGAAGGGATATGGTAAAAGAATATGGCAAAGGGAAATGGTAAAGGAATATGGCAAAGGGAAATGGTAAAGGGGAAACGGTAAAGGGGAATGACAAAGGGAAATAATAAAGGAATATGGCAAAGAGGAATGGTAAAGGTATATGGCAAAGGGAAACGGTAAAGGGGAATGACAAAGGGAAATCGTTAAGGGATATGGCAAAGGAAATGGTAAAAAGGAATGACAAAGGGAAATGGTAAAGGGGAATGGCAAAGGGAAATGGTAAATGAGAATGACAAAGGGAAATGCTAAAGGGATATGGTAAAGGGAAAAGGAAACTGTAAAAGAGAATGGAAAATGGAAATGGTTAAGGGATATAACAAAGGGAAATGGTAAAGAGGAATAGTAAAGGGTAATGGAAAAGGGAAAGGGTAAAGGGATATGGTTAACGCAGTGGGCACAAATGCCCCAAGACGTTTGTTGTTGTTGTTGTTCTATGGGAACATAACATTTCGTTTTTATTTCCGAGAACTTTGCTTTTAAACATGATTAATTTATTCTTATTATATTAATAAGAATAAGCATACCCAGTGGGCAAAAAGATAGTGATATCCCAAGGACGTCCATGTCAGTCCTATTGATGTCCAAAAGACGTCTCATGTCTTAAAGACGTCTTTTGGACGTGAGACGTATTTAGGACATCAATTGCACTGACATGGACGTCCTAAGGATGTCTTTAAGATGTCTTGAGGATGTCGATGTCTTTTGCCCATTGGACGAGTACCAAAAATTTTTATTAAAACTTAAAACAAATCCTCAAAATTAGGACAGAAGTAAAAAAAGTTGTAAAAAAAAAAACTAAAAAAAAATATCCTAAAGCCTAGAAAGAGTTACTTTTCTATTTTTACATTCTCATCAGAGAAGGTATTAGATTTGTGTAAAATTTGACCCCCCCAGTTTTTGTCAAATGTCCACGTTTTGGGACCCTCTGAACCCGAAAAACATGTTTTTACGAATGTGTCTCTGTGTGTGTGTGTGTGTGTGTGTAGATTTTTAGTTTGTTAGCACGATAACTTTCGAAAGAATTGACCGATTGGATTGTCCTTCGGTATATTCTTTTAGTGTCCTAAAATGAAGGTCATGTTCGTTGGCCAGCCATTTTGGATAAAAATTCAGAAAGTTGGAGCATTTTGAAAAATTTTGAAACTACTTTTTTTTTAATATAAAAATTCTAATGACGTATCTTCGTAGTACTCAAAAAGTCGAACAATTTTTCTTAATGACTTTTTTGGATAAAAAAAAATTGAAAGACTTATAACATTTTGAAAATCTAAAAAAGTGAAAGAAAACTTAAATTAGAAGCCAAATAACGCACGATATGAAAAAAAGTCTAAAGATGAAAAATGTTTCTTTTTGAACGCCCTATAGGATCGATATAACAACTTTTTGAATTTCCTTAAAAAATCGAAAATTCAAATTTTGAGCCAAATAACGCGAGATGCAAAGAAAATGATAAGAAACATAATTATTGGCCATAAAAAGGTCTACAAGTTCTCCTTTGGCCATTTTTCAATAGGATGAGTGGTTTTCGTTTTAATCATGAAAAATATTGTTAAACAGAGCTGAGCGCGAGTGCCCTGATGAGAATGTGCTCCTTAAGGTCGATAGAACCTTAAGTAAATTAGTTAACTTTTGCATTAAAAGCTGTAATTTAATTTAATTTAAATTTAATTTAATTAAATTTTAAAAAATATAAATTACAAATATAAAAAAAATAAATCAAAATATAAAAATATAAATTATATATAAAAAATATGTACTTTAATTAAATTAAAAAAAAAACATATAGGTTCAAGCGTCCTGTAAAGCGCAAGCTTCACGAAGAGCACAAGCGCGCGAAGCGCGCAACACGGAGCGCGAAGCGCCACGTGTACATATTTCGGAGCGCGAAGCCTGACGATCGAACTATATTCGACCCCCCGCGCAGATTTTTTAGGATGTTTTTCTGTATAGTTTTTGCATTTTTCAAAAATACCAAAACTGTCCCGTTAAAAGTAGAACACAAGAACCAAAAAACTATTAATATATTTAATTATATGTCATTAATTATAATGCTTCCTCTATAATGAGAAAGCAAATCATATTTGCTTACAGAGGAAGCAAAGTGCTAATTGAATGAGCACATCAGAAGTTGATACCTACAACTTCACAGCTAGTTTATGATTTTCAAAAGATATTTTGTGGAAATTGAAATTTTTTCACGGAATTTCAATGAAGAGAAGCACTTGTTGAGTGAAAGTTTGAAAAATCAGGAAAAGAGACCTTGAGGCTTGGTATCAATTTGGCAGATATTTCAGGTGTTGTGTCAGGGTCCACATTTTGCAGCAGTGCTATAAACAGTCATATACCTATATATGTACACACACACACACACACACACACACACACACACACACACACACACACACGCACACACGCACACACACACAC
>CAJFCO010017238.1:0-11528 GCA_904066015.1 Synergus gifuensis | reverse complement strand
AGAGAGTTCTATGAGTTTTAGAGTATTTTATGGGGTTTAAAGAATTTTAAAGTTGTCAGGTAATTTTATTGATTTCTCTAATTTTTAAAAGATTTTTTAGAATTTTAAAGGATTTTATGGAATTTGATAAGATTTCTATAGATTTTAAGAGATTTTAAATGTTAAGAATTCTAAGATGTTTTTAGGAATTTGTAAAGCTTTTTACGAGTTTCAACTTGGATTTCAAGACATTTATGATGTTAATCGTTTTTGTGAAGTTATGAAGGGTTTCAAGAGGTTTTGAGGAGTTTTAAGAAGTCTTAACGAATTTTAAAGTATTTCAAAGGTTTTTCTGAAATTTTTTTGCGCCATTAGTTTGTTTTTCTTCTTTCAACTTCAAGTCATTCAAAAGCCAATCAGGTTTGCAACAACAATGTATGCGAGATTTTCGAGACATTTCGTGACATCACTTTTTTAAGATAGGAATAGGTTTTAAAAATATTTCGAGTCATTTAAAATTCTAGAAAAAACGTTAAAATCCCTTATTTAAATTGATTGAAATGCCTTATAATTCTTTATAGAATTACTTACAATTTTTAAAGTCTCTTAAAATCTTTTAAAATCCCTTAAAATTCTTTGAAATGCCTTAAAATGTTTAGAGTCACTTAAAATTCGTTAAAATCACTAAACCTTTTCAAAATCCCTTTAAAATCTGTAAAATCACTTAAAATCACTTAAAATCACTTAAAATTGTGTTAAGTCTTTTAAAATTCTACAGAGAACTTAATAATGACTTCAGGGTGTTGAAGCCATGTTCTAATCTAAAAATTCGATTTTTTCATTTTACTTAAGAAATATTAAATTTGGAATTTTTTCCCTCTGTAGAATTAATCAATTTTTAAGTAGAATTATGCGTACAGAGCGAAAAAATATCTAATTCAAGTATTTTTTAAGTGAAATGAAAATATTGAATTATGAAGTTAGATTTTGAATTCTTCGTTTTATGCAAAATGTACTGAAATTAAATATTTTTTCGCTCTGTACACAGTCTTATATTTGAAAAAAGATTTGCGTTATAGAGCGAAAAATTATTTATCTATAATTTTCGTTGAGTAAAATGGAGAATGGAATTTTGATCTAAACACTTGGGTCCAACGCCCTTAAATATTTCCTATTTATATTTACGAGATTAGGCGCGCGCTTGAGCGCGCGTGTTTCGTTTATAGAAAGTGAAATGAAAATTGAAATCCTCGCGCCAAGTCGAGAATACTCACGACTTGACCCTCACTTCATGCGTAACCAGTGTTTATGCAGGAAATGCATGTAAAGGTAACGTTATGAAGTTAGCCGAAATTCATGTCCTTTTTATAATAGGAAAAAATAGGATCTAAGGTTTTTTTTAAAAAAAGAAAAATCTAAGTACCGGCTTAGAGACTACACAATTGACTTAATTCTAGTGATTCAGTATTCCATCATCTCAATTGCATTCCAATTTTAGTACATGATTTAATTGTATGATTCATTTCTGGTCAGGGTTAGTTATATCTGACTAGAATTTTATTTGTAACGCAAAGTATAAATCATGACACTTATTTACAATGAATTGCTTCAAGAAATAAATTCAAGAGAATTGAAATTTCATTGGAATTATATACCGAGTTGTATGATTAATTCATTAAAAACAATATAGTTTACACCCTTAAAATTGTAACTAATAGATTCCGTTACAGAGAATTTTTTTTTGTAACAAGCTACCCTCAACATTGTCAACTATAAACATATCTAAATAGTTGTGAAATAGACTTTTTATTTACTGGATTAAATCCATATTAGAGTACAAAGTGTCACTCCTACCCAAGGTTAGTAATAAGATAATTACAGTGGTCAAAATCAAAATAAATATAATAACGCAACATTTGTGAGAGTAAGGAAACTATCGTTATGTATTCAGTTTCTGCGTGGATTCTGTGTTCGACCTAGACATTGAAAGAATTGGTACGTGTCGCCATCGAACATCATCTTGATCAGAAGTGGGTGGAGTGGAAACGCACTCCAGGCTAAGCTGAAGTGCCTTTCTCAATTCGTCATCCTCTTCGTCATCTTCCGCTTCTCCGAGTAAATGGGTCGCATTATCATTTGATTCTAAATCTAATCGCAGTGCAAGAGGCCTCGCTGTATCGACAATTGCATCTTCCAGACTCAACTGAAGTGCTCTCTGAAAATCGGCATCATCGTCATCTTCCTCTTCACATCCATCAATCGTTATTACAGGAATTATTCGTTCCTTTCCTGAAGATGAATCTACTTCTGATTTGCCGTGTTTCAGCAAACTTTGAGAATTTGTCGAACCCGAGGTCGAGGGACTTGCAATTCCCAAACTTGAAGAAGGTACTTTCACGTCGCTTATACCTTCCAGGGCAGCTTCTAGTAATTTTTTATCATTTCCAAATTTGTCTTTAAGTGTATAATTTTTGTAAGACTTCGAATGTTCAGAGTTTGTTCTGGTTCTCAGAGCCGAATGCACTGGATGCCTCGAAAGATATTCATCTGCTTCACAAGCGGGAAAGGTGCCAGTCACTACGAAGATAGAGTAACCTGTTTGGGTTTAAAGATTTAGTTTTGACAAGTTTATTCAATTCTTAGTTGCTTAGACGGTAAACAATTACCTTCTTGAATCAATTGGGCTAAATACATCGACAGGTATGTGTCCGATATTAGTTGAGGACCACTTAACATGGAATTTAAATTGAACCACTGACTTCCTAATTTCCTAATTGTGAACCAGTGACCTTTGTAGTTACAAATATATGCTTCCATTTGTCTGAAAAGAACATTAAAATTAATACTTTTAATTCAAAATTATTTATATTATGTCTTGCAAAATATACAAATTTATAAGATAACTTACGAAGGATCATCTTGAGCTAATAAAGCTCTAGGTTCGGTGCTGTTGTATGTGATCATTTCAAGACCCCAAACTTCCAATGCCTTACTTATAACTTGCACCGAAAAATATCCACTGTCGTCTACGTTGCCTGATGGTTGCTAAAGTAAAATCAAAAAAGAATAAAGTTAAGTTATATCAGATATTCGAATAAGTTATTTTTTTAAACCAAAATTTCAAATAATAACTTATATTTTCAGAGATAAATATCTAATTTTAATTTCTTATTGTTTGGCTTTAGAAAATGCGCGAATGCGCGAATATGTGTTAATACACCGAATTTGAAAACTATCTTGAGACTATTTTCGTTGTCAAAAAAATCACTAATAAAAAGGTTATAAGTATAACTATAAAGATAGAAAATAATTTAAAGTAATAAAAATAATTATTTTGATGTGAAAAATAAATTATTAGTGAAGCAAAAAAATATTTCAAGATATATACCTAAGGTTAGTGAATATTATTTGAGAAATCAATATTTAATATATATGTATTTGTATATTTACAGATCAGTTACCATTAGAATTATGAGATTTTATGGGATTATAAAGTAATTTTAAGGAATGTGACTATGTATTTTGTGGAATTTTAAGTAATTTGAGAAACTTTTAAGAGATTTTTAGGAATTTTACAAAATTTCACTGGATTTTAAGCCATAGATTTTATGTAATTTCATGGAACCTTGAATAATGTTAAGGAATTTAAAACGGCTTTACGAAATTTATTGAGATTTTAGAAATATTAAATGATTTCACGGTATTTCAAGCAATTCTATGAAATTTTGAAGGATTTTAAGAAATTGCATGAAATTTTGAATGACTTTCAGAGATTTAACGATATTTCATAGGATATTAAGTTATGTTAATGACTTAAGGGATTTTAAGGCGTTTACGAGATTTCATTGGATTTTCAGGAATTTCATAAGATTTCATGGGATTTTAAGTAATTTTATTGGATTTGATGATATTTTGGGAGATTCTAAGTAATTTTAAGTAAGATATTAAGTAATTTTAATAAAGACATTTAGTTCCAGAAATTTTAAAGGATAAGGTAAGATTATATTGTATTTTCATGAATTTCAAGAAATTTTTTAAGATTTAATGGGATTTTAAGTAATTTTATGGGATTTGATGATATTTTAAGCATTTTACGAAATTTCATTAGATTTTAAGGTATTTTAAGTGATTTAATGTGATTTCATGGAACCTTGAATAATGTTAAGGAATTTAAAACGGCTTTACGAAATTTATTGAGATTTTATGAAATTTTAAAGGATTTTACGAAATTGCCTGAAATTTTACGATATTTCATAGGATATTAAGTTATTTTAACGACTTTTGTGATTTCAAGGGATTTACTAGATTTCATTGGATTTTCATTAAATTCAAGGGATTTCATGGGATTTTAAGTAATTTTAAGGGTTATAACGATAGTTTGTAGAATTTGATGGAATTTTTTGGAACGTCAAGGAACATCAAGTAGTATTAAATTATTTTATGAAATTTAAAGGAATTTCAGCAGATGTTGAAGGATGCTAAGGGCATTTTAAGATATTGTATGGGATATTAAGTAACTTTAAAGAGTTTTAAAGAATATCAAGGGATTTTACGGAATTTCATGGAATTTTAAATACTTGTAAGATATTTTAGGGAATATTAAATTATTTTAAGGACTTTCAAGGGATTTTACGATATTTTATTGGATATTTTTTTCAGTGATTTATTGTAATATTTTATGGATTTACGAGATTTCATTTGATTTTTAGGAATTTCAGGAGATTTCATGAGATTTTGTGATTTTAAGTAACTTTGTGGAATTTGATGATATTTTTGTGGATCCTATGTAATTTTAAGGAAATTTAAGGTATTTTATGATAATAAGAAATTATAAGGACTTTTATTTTCAGAAATTTTAAGAGATTTGTTGAGATTCATTGAAGTTTCATGTATTTTTGAGTATTTGACGAGATTTTATGGAATTTTGAATAATTTTGCTTCCTCATAGAGGAAGCTTTGTGGTGGTGACAAAATCCAGTTTCCTAAAAAAGGTTTTTTTCAACATATTTTAATGTCAATATATCTAACATGATGTCCTGAAAAATTGTCCGGATGTGTGTGTGTGTGTGTGTGTGTGTGTGTGTGTGTGTGTATGGATGTATGTCACGATCCAGCAATTTCTTGAAAACGCGTAAAGATAAATTGATGAAATTTTGCATAGTTATTTCATTATACACCTAGTTGAATTTCTTACAATGGTTTAACAAAATATTTAATTTTACAAGTTTTATGTACTTTTATAATTTTCTTAAAATTCATTTTTTCACTATAACTTCTCAAATAATCAAAATTCAAAGATGATGTAAGGAAAACGTAGATTCCTTGTGTCGAAACGAATCGATTGACCTATATTATTAATGCATTTCATTGAAAAATAACAAAGTTATGGTTAATTGTATTTTCAAAAATTAATTTTTCGACTATAACTTTTCAAATAATCAAAATTTTGACTTGACGTAAGGAAAATAAATGTTCCTTGCATCGAGACGAATCGATTGGTCTATAATATTATTTCATTTCATTGAAAAATAACAAAATTATTGATCTATTTAATTTTGAAAAATTTGTTTTACAACTATAACTTCTCTAATATTCAAAATTCGAAGCTGACGTAAGGAAAATAAAGGTTCCTTGCGTCGAGACGAATCGATTGACCTATAAGATTAATGCATTTCATTTAAAAATAAGAAAATTGTGCTTTATTGTAATTTTTGAAAATGAATTTTTCGAATATAACTTCTCAAATAATCAAAATTTAATGTTGATGTAAAGAATAATTAATGCTTCCTCTATGAGGAAGCAAATCATATTTGCTTACAGGAAGCAAAATGCTCATTGAATGAGCACAAAAGTTGATACAACTTCACAGCTAGTTAAGAGATTTAATGAAACTTCACGGGCTTTTGAGTAATTTTAAGTAATCTCAAGTGATTTTACGAAACTTAAGGGCATGTGTTACTTACCATATGAGCAAATTTAGATAACCCGGATATTTTTCTACAATTTTTACATTTTCAAAAAAATTATAGTCAACATCCGTCAAGAACGTGAACACGGACAGATGTTGACTAAAATTTTGTTGAAAATTTAAAAATTGTAGAAAAAAACCCGGTTTATTTAATCTTGTTCATATGGTAAGTAACACATGCCCTTAAAGGAATTTCATAAGATTTTATAGAATTTTAAGTAATTTTAAGGGATATAATAATAGATTGTGGAATTTCAAGGAATATCAAGGAATATGAAATGAATTTATAAAATTTAAAGGAATGTCACCAGATTCTGAATTTTAATGGATTTCATGACATTTCATGGGATTTTAAATAATTTTACAATATTTTATGGGATATTAAGTAATTTCAAGGATTTTGAAGAGACTCAAAGGATATTGATAACTAATTGAAAAGACTTTTAAGGGATTCGAGGGATTTTATGGAATTTCATGGAATTTTAAATACTTGTAAGATATTTTACGATATTTTATGAGACATCAAGTTATTTTTTAAGGACTTTCACAGGGTTTTACGAAATTCTATTGGATTGTCAGGGATTTTAATGGATTTCATGACATTTCAGGGGTTTTAAATAATTTTAAGGGATCTTACAAGATTTTATATAGGATATTAAGTAATTTTAATAAGAATTTTGAAGGATATTAAAGGGATTTTAAAGAATCTTATGAAACTTATGGAGATTTCTGAAATTAGACAAGGGATTACAAGTTTCTATATTTCAAAAATTATAAATTTCTCAATTATTTTGCATACTAGCAAAATGTGTGCAATAACGATAAATTAATCGCGCGCGGATCGTAATTGCTAGTTAAAATGTAAAATTTCAAGGGATGGTTAGAATTATTTTCATATATTTTTGTACGACGGGAAAGTTGCATAAGAAAAATTGCTAAAAAAAAATGTCTGAAAAAAAAAGAACTCTGAAAATGTAGGTTATGTACCTGAGAAAATTGGGATTTTCAGAGACTCGGTATTTCAGTCTTAAAGTCAAAGCTCAATTGTTAATAAGCTTCATCAGAAAAACTGTTTTTAAGAAATGACTACCTCTAAAAAGAGCCTATAATCTTCACTTTCTTCTCCTGACTCTGCCATTCGAAGTCTTTCCTGTTCGTCCATTTGGTGCGCCAAGTTAGCAAGATCCACTGCATTAAAAAAAGGACCTTGCAGAAGAGCATTCAGGCAATGTTGAGCACAGAGGTATCCTTCTTGCTGTAAAAAGAAAACAATAATTGTTAAATATATTTTGAAGATGAACGATTATAAATGATTCATGCATGCACTAAATGCGTTGTGGCCTTTTTACCTTCTCATGAAATATTGTATCCATTGCGAGGTTGTTTTTGAAGATCGAGGCAACAATTTTATTCCCACTGACACTTTATTCAGAGATTCTGCAAATTGGTTTAATAAATGACATCAGCTGATTTTTTTCTTTTCCAAATGCTGCGTGACTTTTTTTTGCTCTTTTTTGGTTTGATGGTGGGGGGGATTCAATCAGGTCAGGGTAGGGTTGTAAAATTTCATGAAACTTTGGTCCAATGAAAAGTTTTATGAAACTTTAGGGGTCTCGTGAAACTTTTCAATGCTTCAAATATGGCGGCGGGAAAATTCAAAATATGCACCAAATGCCTTCTTTGAGACATTTCTAAGCGTTTATATAACAATTTAACACTTTTCTACAACGCATTCACAAATATCGTAGTTTTACTAAAGAAATACTGAATAATGCACTCGATTTCCGCAATAGTCACCACCACGAAGTAATAGTAAGGAGTAGTATCTCTGTAAATGGGGGTGGGACAATTCCACCTCCAAGAATTGTGACAGTGACAGGTACGGCGAATTAAGAACGTTTGCAGTATTTTTGTCATGCGCGTTGTTGGTTTAGACTAGCAGACGATTAGTTTGAATTTGGACCCGCGCGTTTTTGTTTTGCATGAAGGTGTTGTTTTGTGTCTTACACGTTTCTTGTCATTCCAGTGCAATCCAATGTTAGATATGTAAAAAGTATATAAATTAAATATAAAAGGAGAGCTATTACATGCCAGTAAGTATATTTTTGGAATAATTAAATGTAGTCGTACATTTTAAAACATTTAAAATCCAGTTGACATAACCTCAAAATAACCTCAGACATAACCTCAAAATAACCAAACATAACCTCAAAATTTTTTAAAATCCTAATATAGAGGGGGAATATCACGTGACATGAAAACAACGCAACGCGCATGACAAAAATACTGCAAACGTTCTTAATTCGCCGTACCTGTCACAATTCTTGGAGGTGAAATTTTCCCACCTCTACCGGCCAAATACATAGGGAGATACTACTCCTTACTATTACTTCGTGGTCACCACCGCAATAGTCACAATTTCGCAATAGTCACCAATTTCCTTCCGCAATAGTCACCAGGTATTCTCAGCTGTTCTCTCAATTTCCACTTGATACCACTGCACATGCGCTGCGATCGGCATCTGATTGGTAGCTAACGCAAACCACACAATACGCTATACGCATGCGCAATCGATGTGACATTTGAGGTAAGGAAAATTAGTGACTATTGCGGGGGAATGTTTCGAATTTGGTGACTATTGCGGAAGTCGAGTGTAATCCAAAACAAGTTTAAATTTTCAGCACCGTCGACAGCTGATCTGATTTCCGCGCATGCGCAATTAGAAGTTCCCCCTCCTTTCCCACAAAGTTTCATGAAACAATGAAACTTTGACAGTGAAACATTTGAAATTTTCAGTGAAAGTTTCAATGTTTCAATGAAACGTTTCATTGTTTACAACCCTATGTCAGGGTTGCGAACGTAAGGCACGGTTCGGTAAGAAAACTTCGAATGACGCGTCACTTCACAACCCTGGTTCTATGGCCAGTGTAGATTTCTTAAATTCTCGAGAACTTAAATCCAAGTTATATGACCCAGAATATAACAGAATTTATCAGAATTTGAAAGAATTTAAGAGAATTTAAGAATTTATGATTTTTAGAAAAATCGTTACATTCGTGTCTCCCAAATGTCAAGAAATTCTTTATCTCTGTAGTTACATCAATTGCGCATGCATATTACGTATAATATAATATTTTCTAGCATTTTAAATTACGCGCAAATAGCAACCAATCAGATGCCGAACGCAACGTGTGTGCAGTAGGGTTGTAAAGTTTCATGAAACTTTGATCAAATGAAAAGTTTCATGAAACTTTTGAAACATTTCAAAGTTTCATAAGTTTCAAATATTAGGGCGGGAAATTTAAAAATAATAAAAAATTGAAATAAATAAGCAGTTTAAAAATTAGATCGCTAGATAAATAATAAATTAACTTATATACATAAATTAATAATAAAATACAATTATAACAAGAATAAAATGATGTTTTCTTCATTTCGAATTTAGCACGACAGAAAATGACCTAACTTCAACATGATGTGAACGCACATGCACCTATATGTTTTATGAAATTTTTGAATGTTTCAGAAACTTTGGTCCAATGAAACGTTTCATTGTTTCAATGAAGAGTTTCATCGACTCACATCCCTAGTGTGCAGTGGTTACAAGTGGGATTTGAGAAAGACGGGAAACATGACTTGACATTTCAGAAAACTTAAGATTTGGGAAGTTGACATTTGAGAGACTCGAATGTATTGCTTACGTTATTTACATATTTAAATTTTAGTTATTTATTAGGTAAGGCATATTTAGGAATGTAAAATATGCAAAAAAAACAGCTTACTAGTTAATTGAAGTCACAAAATTCATCTTATTACACTCGAACCTTTCGAATTTCACCTTCTCGAATTTCGCAACCTCCCGAATTTCACCGCATTCCTCTCTCGAATTTCACCGACAGGTTTCTCACTAAACACGTGATATCACTGCGCATGCCATGGTACTCAGCATCTGATTGGTTGCTATACGCAATACGCATGCGCAATTCGTGTGACATTTGAGAGAAGGAATTTGGTGAAATTCGAAAGGGTCTCCGGTTTGGATTTCGTGAAATTCGAGAGGTTCGAGCGTCAGTGGCCCCTAGGACGTCGGCGTAAAGCAGAAACACATGAGAGTGACAGAGATAGGCAGATCTGTTTGTCTCTTTCACTCTCATGAGTTTCTGTTTTACGCCGACGTTTTCTGCAGCAATGGGATTCCGGTGTATAAATTCGAACGGATCTCTCTTTCTACTATGTGAGTTAGAGAACGAGGTGCGATTAATTCGGATCGACTGTTTTTTCGGCATCTCTTTCTATCGTACGAGATTAAAGAAGGACGTTCGACGAAGATTCGAAATTGTCGTCGAAACGATAGAAAGAGATGCCGAAAGAACAGTCTATTCGAATCGATCGCACCTCGTTCTCTAACTCACATGGTAGAAAGAGAGATCCGTTTGAATTTATTATTAGGTATTAGGTATTATATTAGAATTAGGTATTTCACGTTGTCACGTAATAATACAAAAATGGCCATATAATGGTGCATAAACAAATGTGATAAATGTGTAATTAAACATTGAAACTGCAATCCGCGGAAAATCCTTCTAAATAATCTTTTTTTGACATTGTTTTGCACTTTTAATGTTTAATTATACATTTATCACATTTGCTTATGCACCAGTGTTTGGCCATTTTTGTACTATTACGTCACAACGTAAAAGGGTGGCGTCCCATGGAACCGGAATGCGTTGCGTTTTTGCGTAAAACCATGAGAGTGAGAGAGACGCACTAATACTACCATCTCTCTCATTCTCATTGTTTTACGCAAAAACACAACGCATTCCCGTTCCATGGGACGTCAGGGTAATCCCACTGCAGTAATGTTCAACGATGCCTTCCTCTGTCTTGTATAGAGTTCTTAGTCTGTTATATTACTTCGAGAACGGTAACGAGAATGAGAATATAACCGAGAATATAACCGAGACTTAAATTCTCTGAGAATTTAAGAAAACTTATGATTTTTTAAAATTTTGATGACAAGGGAGGAAATTTTTGATTAATTAAGTGATGAAGTATAATAAACTGTTTTTTGCACTTCTATTATAGTGTATTTATCTATTTTTATGAGCTTTACACATGTAAATGAAAAAACTTTGTCACAAATGTATGCAGAGTATAGGTTATATGTTAGTGTCTAACATAACCTGTAACGTGACGTTTATTATAAGATGAATTTTGTGACTTTAATTAACTAGTAAGCTGTTGTTTTGCATATTATACGTTTCTAAATATGCTTTAGCTAGTAAATAACTAAAATTTAACTATGTAAATAATGTAAACAATAACAATTTTGCTAAAAATCATAAATTCTTAAATTCTCTTAAATTCTTTTTAATTCTCATAAATTCTGTCATATTCTCGGTCATATAACCTGGATTTAAGTTCTCGAGAATTTAAGAACTCTAGTCTTGTAACGACCCAACTATGTTTTCCATTAGAATGTTATGGAAATCAGGGTTGGGTCGTTACAAAACAGAGGAAGGCATCGTTGAACATTACTGTACCATCATATGGAGTTTGGGTTATCTACGTATAATCATAG
>CAJFCO010017233.1:0-38334 GCA_904066015.1 Synergus gifuensis | reverse complement strand
GATTGGTTCATTATGCCCAACTTGAAAGCTTTATTGTGCCTAAACTAAGGCCCAAATCAAATTTTGCAACACGACTTTTCTGTTTCTTTGTAATGATGAGTTTTATTTGGGGTTAAGCCCCTCTATTTAATCCAGCAGACGCTTCAGTCTAGCCAGGGTCTATTTTTAGGATTAAATAAATAAAACTACTGCAACGAATTATTTGAAAGAATTAACAAAAATGAATATTTATTCTCCTATAAGAATACAATACTAATTATAGACTAAGTGTAAGTGTAACGGTGTATTTGTTTATAGTGTGTGTGTGTAATATGTGTGTGAGCACGGTTACATTTACCTCGGTGTGTGTTAAATGTATGATTCTACTTAGCGGTGTTCGAGTGAGATTTTATTTAACGGTGTGCGGGTGAGAGAGAGCAAGTGAGCAATAGCGATGTATTTTGTGTGTGTTATTCCGGTACAACCTGTAAACATAGAATCGGTATAAGCTACGTGTCGGTATGGTACGTTTACGGACGAGGCGAGCATCCTCTCCTGAACCCGTCTCTCTCGGGAGCGGTAAGCGGTACGGTACGGTGAGAGAGAGGGGGGAGGGAGACGTTACGTTTGTCCCTTATGCGGTTCTTTTTCGCCTCTTAATGTTTCACAGGTTTTCACCCCAGGTCAGTCCAGGATAGACGGTTACGGTTGCGCCTTCTAGTCGTCCATCCTTTAGCCAGGTGTGCGGCTGTAGTGGCACCTGCCAGTCGCACACCTGATGAACTTGCCCTGAAGATTATGTTCGGGTTGCCTTAGTACTTCCTCAGGTCAGCTCAGGATACACGGCTATGGTTGCGCCCTCTAGTCGTGTATCTTTTGGCCAGATGTACGGCTGTAGTGGCACCTGCCAGTCGCACACCTGGTGAACTCAACGCGAAGAAGTTCTCTTGTTGGGGATTTTCCCCCAGGTTGGTCCAAGATATACAGCTATGGTTGCGCCCTCTAGTCGTATATCCTTTTGCCAGGTGTACGGCTGTAGTGGCACCTGCCAGTCGCACACCTGGTGGACTTCTCCAGGGAGAGATTTCCAGGTTCATCCCGGTCGCTCTACTATGGTGACACCCGCTAGTAGAGAGATCAGCTTGGTTCGACGAGTGCAGACTTCGCTGCTCCTCGGCCATCTGACTGACCAGTGCTCGCGTTGCTGCATTTAAGCATTGTTCGTTACGTAACTGAACGGTGGGGAGAACCGGTCGGCGAGAGAATCTCGCCCCGCCCTGTCTGTGACGTAAGCGGCCTGCGACGGGCTATGAAAGATAGAAATATGCAACGGGCGACAATACTGCCCGTTACATCTTTTTTTGTCCTCTATCACCTGGTACCAACACGTTCATAGGTGGTGGGACACCCTGTATAAATGATGCACGGGAGCTCCGCGTGGCTTGTAAAGAACTGAGATTAGATCTCAGAGCCAAAATGTAAAGAACCGAGATTAGATCTCGGAGCCAAATGTAAAGAACTAAGATTAGATCTCAGAGCCAAATGTAAAGAACTGAGATTAGATCTCGGAGCCAAATGTAAAGAACTGAGATTAGATCTCAGAACCTATGTTGTAATGAACTGAGATTAGATCTCAGAGCCTATGTCGCCGCTACATTAAGTTAATCTCACTACATACTTTCTCTCTCTCTCTCCCTCTTACTCCCTACTTTTCTAACAAATTTAAAATCTCGCGCGCAAATGAAAATAATTATGGCTGATAGTTTTAAGTTATTACGTGGCGACGTAACACATTGGAAATTGCTTATAAAATTGAAGCAAATTGTTGAGATTGTTTTTAGAAAAATTATACACGATACAACATATAAATGGCTGGACGCAGAAGTGACTAAATATCAATTTAACCTCTCAACTTTATATTAAAATCACATGGAGCCGAAGCATCACTTCTTATTTCACTATTCTCGAGTAACGAAAGCAGTCAGTCCTGTTGTTTTAAACATTTTTATACGTTTCGGGGGTAAACATCGCGAAGAAAAATTTACTTCACATGTATCCGCACGTCTGCGGAAAGTTCGATTTTTCGTGTCTCCGTAAACTCCGGAAAGTTTGCGATTTTTGAGGTTCTCACTTTACCAGGTGTGTAAATATGAAACCCGAATTTTTGTATAAAAAATACACTTTTATTGTATAAAAATGATAAAGAATATTTTATTCAAAGTATGCTCCATCGCTAGCTATACATTTTTCCCACCTGTCTGGCAATTGGTGGATGCCACGCCAAAAAAATTGTTGCTCTTTCGAGGCAAACCAGTCATCGAGCTACTTTCGTACATTTTCGTAAGAAGTGAAGCGCTGCTTAGCAAGTGCGTGTCCCATCGATGCAAATAGGTAGTAATCGGACGGAGCCATATCTGGTGAGTAAGCCGCTTGCGCAAGTATTTCCCGACTAAATGCCTCAATCGTTTCCTTAGCCAGTTTTACTGTGTGTGATGGCGCATTATCATGAAGCAAAATCACTTTGTGTTGCCTTTTTTGATATTCTGGTCGTTTTTCACGCAAAGCTTGATTTAGATCGATCATTTGTTGTTGGTAGCGTTGAGTGTTAATGGTTTCTCCAGGTTTTAGCAGCTCATAATATATGACACCCTTCTGATCCCACCAAACACAGAGCATTGTCTTCCGTCCAAAGCGATTTGGCCTTGCAGTCGATGTCGATGGTTCGCCCGGAGTTACCCATGATCTTTTACGTTTAGGATTCTCAAAATATATCCATTTCTCATCGCCAGTCACAATTCGATGGAGAAATGACTTTCTTTTGAACCTGGTGAGCAGCATTTCGCAAGTGGTTTTTCGGTTTTCCTGCTGTCTTTCATTCAGTTCATGTGGAACCCATTTTCCCACCTTCTGGATCTTTCCCATGGCTTTCAAACGTATGGAGACGGCTTCTCGTGTCACATTTAATTGATCTACGAGTTGTTGTTGCGTTTGAGCATCATCCTCATCCAACAATGCTTGCAATTCGCTGTCTTCAAACCTTTTTGGTGGTTTTCCACGTTCTTCGTTTCTTACGTCAAAATCGCCATTTTAAAATTTTTTAAACCACTCAAAGCACTGTGACTTACTAAGAGCATGCTCACCGTAAGCTTCGACAAGCATTCGATGCGATTCTGCAGCAGTTTTCTTCAGATGGTAACAGAAAATCAATGCTGTCCGCAAATCAAACTTTCCGGGCACAAATTTTGACATTTTTAACGCTATTACTAACTATACTATTGTATGAAACTTGTATTGTTGTGAGTCAAAAATCTTTGTCAGAGATGTGAACAACAAGATGGGGCCACTGTCGCGGTTTGTCGGTAACTACATAGACAGGTAGAGCCATCTATTGGCAAATTCCGGTTTCATATTTACACACCTGGTATACATCTAGAGAAATGTAAATTGTACTTTACAATTCTCTAGAAGTTGTAAAGTAGCCAAAAGAACAATGTAATGAGACTTACATTGATCGTGGTTATCTAACGCTTAACTCGAGGATTCATTACGTATAATACGTAATTTAAGTACGCAGTATGTAAATTACGTTCTATACGTAGAAAAATCCCCACTCCATATATTTCGTTGGCAACCCTGCTCCTTCTCCACCATTTTTTGGCCGGTAACAGGTAGTACGATTGACCCGTCAAATATCGGAGCATATCGGTTAAAATGTTATTGAGAATCTCTCTTCGAAAATCGAACTTGCCTTAGACTCGTTGTGAAAAGTAGTGTATTTGACATGTTGAGAAGCAGGCAATCCCCGATCGTGTCACGGCGTCACACTCTCGGGAATTGTCTACTCTCCACACTTGTTAAATAAATAGCTATTCTACCTGAACTATATTGCAGGACTTCTTTATTGAATAGAACTTGCGTAGTCAAAGATACCAAAAGGACTGACTCCCTCGCATAAGGGATGCTGTGGCCAGAGATGGGCCAGAGCCCTATATGAGAGGGACTGTAGAGAGGGGGACGATTTATGTTTTCGTTACAATCCTCCCTTTTGAGTGTGTTTAGGCCCTAAATCCTTTTGTTGGGTCTTATTTTAAAAACCGAAATGATCTGTTTAGGAATAGGTATTAAGTTCTTGATTTCATAGGTCTCATTTTCCGGGATCGGGATGTGGATAAAATACACAAACTAACTCTTTGTGATGGCCACTTTCACTACTGAGATGTCGATGATATGTTGGAAATTTGATTCTTTCAAAGGAATGGTGTATTTGACATTAAACTTTTCCTCAAATTCCTTCATCTCAAGTATAAGGATGTTTAGTGTTAGAAGTTCAGGATGAACTATTCCATTTTTCATGATCATCTTCGATCTTGAGGGGGGAGGTGTCATGAGATCATGACTAAGCGCCTAATCAGTGTATTGACCTCTGTTCCCGAGCGTTAACAAGAAGATGGTAAATAACTCAAAAAATAATCTTTAACTAAAATATATTTAATAACACACAATAGTATATTACTGAAGAAAAGTAACTCTTTCGTGTTTGCTTGTACGATCAAGACTGAAGAATTTAATTGTCAATTCATACACTCACACAAGGTAAATACAATAGAGATACAATAGAGTATTATAAAGGTAAATAATACGTGAGATAAATAATATGAGAAATTAGAATATTTCACTAAATTATCGAATCGATAGAATTTAAGAAAAATTGAAGAATTATAGTTCGGTTTATTCCGAACATTTCGCTCGCCTCGTTTGGACGAAATTATCACAACCAAACAAATATAAGAAATACATTAGTTTATCACAAAAATGACACTTCAAGATCACTAAGCGACATTCACAGCTCTCGGAAGGAGACAAAATTTCACAACAGGCCTTTTTAGAACACCACTTTTTGTTTTAATGGACACTACCTGAACGTGTTTGTCGGATCCTAGATGATGCTGGTTGACACGTCCAAGAGACCACTTAGTTGGTGGCAAGTTCTCGTCACGAATGAGAACCAATCACCAATCTCAAGAGATGGATATGGTGCTTTCTAATAAATCTTTGACATTTTTTTAATGTACTCTGTGCCGTTGTCTGCTCGGAAAATCTTTATTTCCCTGTCAAACCCTATTCGTTCACACTTAACCAGAATGACGTAACGGGTAAAATCAAAAAATTCAAAATCAACTCCAGCAACTTTGCACTGCGACAAATTAAGTAGAACTGAATTCCAGGACAGACACAAATTTTTTCTTATATTTCAAGTCTTCTTTAAAAGGTCTGTACATATTACATATTCAAAATTTCATTTTACCTATGCAAAAAAAAATAAAACAAAAAAAAAACGAAAAAATGACATTTCCTTAGAAAAATTGTTTTTTACTGTTGAAAAATTATTTAAAAAAGGAAATAATGTATAATAAAAAATAAAAAAATACAAATACAAATAAAAATACAAAATACAAATACAAACTACCAACAGATGACGGTATAAGTACCATTCGCGGTGAGCACGAAAATGCGAACCTGGCAGGCATTTTGATGAAGCTCTATAAACAATCTCGTCCTATTTATTTTTCATGTGACGTACGGTTTATTTATATTTTATTGCAGGAAGCACGCAGAATAAATTTGGACAGCACTTAAGGTGTCTGCCCACTTTAGACGCGCAAAAATAAGGCTATTTTCAAGAATTTTTTTCATAATTTTAAATTAAAGATATTGGTACATAAGATGTTACATACAAAAAATGCATTTTAGAAATACATGAAAATTTTTTTTTTAATTCATTTTATTGAATATTGGTAAATAAAAATGATGGTTGAAAGAAGATAAAAAAAAAGGAGGGTGTACGCTGTTGATGTTTTCTCTGGGACGGATGGTCTGAAACAAAAAAATGAAACGGTTTTAGATTCAGCAGATAAATGGCTATAGCGCATATCATATGATTTTTTATTTTTTCAAAATTAACAAAATGGCGAACATTTTTCGAAAAGTAAGGAAAAAACACATATTTTTCACCTTTTCTTGCGAAAAAAAAATAGTTCAAATCATAATTTCAAAAATTTTATGATATGCGCTATAGTTATACTCATAAAGAAGATGTAGTAAAATTTTGGTAAGGATCGGTTAAGTAGTTTCAGAGATTTTATCAACAAGCCGTCCAAAAACGTTGTTTCGAGAAAAACGCGTTTAAATTTTTTTTCAACGAAAAATCGTAAAAGAATCTTGCCTGGCCTTAATTAGCGATGCCTGCAAGGTACATTATGCCTTCAGTTTCTTCATAATGCTCGTTTTCATCTAAAATAGCCTGTCTGCGCTTCATTCTGGCAGTAGGCAGTAGGCAGTACTGCTCCGACCCGAGCGAATTAGCACGCTCGGGTAACTACGTAAACAGCGCCTAAAAGTACACTTAGACTACTCCGATCTTTATGAAATTTTAGTATGATATTTTCAGATATATATACTTTCAAAAAATGCAATAAAAAAATCGATTTTTTGAAAATTCTAAAGTGGGTAGACCCCTTAAAGAGAAGTTATTTTATTACTGGAAGACAAGTCTATCGAGTGAGACGAGTACAGTATATCGGAGGCAGGTGTAAAAACGAACGACTTTTTGTATGTTCAATGCGCGGAAGCTAGTTCAGGGCGCTGTCGTCTCGTCGTTCACTTAGTGTACTAACATTCAGCGCGGTCGGTACATATACTAAATATTAGCAAAACCGATAACATGAAAAGAATACTTTAATTTAACATCCCCTCTACTCTGTTTCGAAGACATGTGTCAGATCAGTTAGAACTTTTTTATCCTTTTCGAAGATTAGACCATCGTCGACGTACAAAGCTAAATAGATTTTATTACTTTTAAAAATTCCCGTTATGCAATAAAAAAAATGTTATCTTCTTGCGGAACGCATTTATCTGCGTTACTTTGAACGAAACCTAGGCTTTTTATAAACCCATCAAATTTTTCATTCCAGCAACGTCCGGATTGCTTTAGACCGTAAATTGCTTTGTTTAATTTTAACGCGAAATTCTTTTGGTTAACGGTTAATCCGTCTGGGATTTTCATATAAGTGGTTTCTTTAAGTTCACTATTTAAATAAGCAGAACTAACGTCGAATTGCACGGAATTGAGATTTTCTTGAACTGATATGGCAAGAAGTGTACGCACAGATTCAAAGCTTACTACAGGAGAAAACATTTCCTGATAGTCCAACACCAGGCCTCCTGTGAGAAACCCTGTGCAGATAAGCGGGCCTTGTAACGAGGAGCACGTTCACTGTTTAGGTCTTTTATTTTGAAAATCCATTTGAACCCGATTGCTTTTCGCGTGTCCGGTAATTCGAAAATATCCCACGTATTGTTTTTTTCATGAGCTTGTAGCTCTTCATCAATTGCGCGTTTCCATAAATCCGAATCGGTTGAGTAGATAGCTTCATTAAAATTACGCGGTTCCTCAGAAATAGCCACGCAAGCTTGACACCGTTCTGGAGGGCGACAATTTTCTCGTGAACGAAAGTTATACGGCGCTGAATTTGCAATTACAGGTGCTCCAGATGGGGGCTCGAAGGCGTTCGTTTCCTGAACGTTCAAAGGAGCGTCGTTCTCGTGAGCATCCGTCCGTAGTTTAGGTAAACATTGATCATGTGGAAAAGACTCACGATCGTCTTCGGATTCCACGAGAGATTCGTTGCTTTTGATAGAAACTTCTTCGCTGTTGCTTTTTACATTTATCGGAGAACTTTCGTTAAATATCACGTTTCTTGAAACACTAACGTGATTTGTTTCTGGATTGAACAACCGATAATTTTGGGATTCTTTTTCGTACCCAACGAAAATTAATTTTTCCGCTTTTTTTCCCACTTTTTTACGAAAAATCTCTGGTATAAGCACATAGACGTCGCATCCAAATGTGCGTAAATGTGATATGTTCGGCTTTTTGTTTAACCAGAGTTCAAATGGTGTAGTTACTTTAAAACGAGCACCTAATGTTCTGTTTAGAATGTAAACGGCTGTATTAACAGCTTCTGCCCATAGACGCGTAGGTAAACTTTTCGCTAAAAGCATTGGTCGCGCGCTTTCTACGATTGTTCGCATTTCACGTTCAGTCCGCCCGTTTTGTTCCGGTGTATATGGGGTAGATGTAAGAAATTTGATGCCCTTCGCTTCTAATAAATCTTTGACATTTTGGTTAATGTACTCTGTGCCGTTGTCTGCTCGGAAAATCTTTATTTCCCTGTCAAATTGATTTTTAGTGGAAACTATAAAGTTTTTTTATACCATCAAAAGTGTCGCTCTTATGTCTGAGAAGATAAACTGTGCGAAACCCGATCACTTCATCTTTGAAGAGCAAAAAGAATCTCGCACCACCAATGGACGGAGTTTGCATCGGGCCGCATAAATCTGTGTGAATAATTTCACCAGGAATTTGACTGACAATTTTCTCAGTTTTCTTAAAAGGAGCTTTAAACTGTTTTCCGAGCGGACAACCTTCACAAAAATATTAATTCTTGTTTTGTGCAGAAAGACCGGAAACGACATTATTTTTTATCATATTTTCGATAGAGGTACGGTTTACGTGTCCTAAGCGTTCATGACAGATTTTCAACGGCATGGCAGATGTGTAGTTTGCTTGAAAATCACTTTCTGTTCTCATTAATATGCGTGTTAAGTTATTATTAAGTTTAAGTCCACGAGCCATCAAAATATCATCGCTTGAAAAAATGCTTGTGCAATTGCCGTTGAAAATTACTGAACAGCCATTGGACGTACATACTCCAATAGATAACAAATTTTTATTTAAGGATGGAACATATAAAACATCATTAATTACACCGTCAATCCACGTACCATCTATGAAACGCTTTATAAAAATTTTACCACGACCATTTACAATTAATTTGGTTCCGTCACCGATATAAACAAACTCGCTTCGGGACGACGAGATGAATTCTGTGAACCATTCTTGACGGCAAGACATGTGACGAGAAGCGCTACTATCGAGGAGCCAATAGTCTTTCTCGTCATTTGTGTGAAAACAATCAAAAACGCTATTAGTCTGAAAAGCGTTAATGTCGACAGTATCGGATTTTTCAGAAGCTACAAAAGCACTATTATGCTGCGCGTGATTTTCATTTTCAGTATGAAAATTTGTACCATGTGATTGTCGAGTTCTTTGGGAGGACAAGGAATCATTGATTGAAGGTGGAGGAGTGCGTTGTAGTGACATGACAGCTTTTATTTATTCGAAAACTACAGCGAACTTTATTGATATGTGCCAATTATCCGCGGAATCAGTATCACCCAACCCGAATTAAGCCGAAAGCAATCTATGTTGACCGAGCGATCAGAACAAGATTGACGGTTTCAAATTCGTATCGCGAAAGCGCTTCTGAAGACATTTATTCTAAGTACCCGAATCAGGACGGTTTCATAGATACAATTTCTTTCACCGAATTTGTTCGATCTACACTCACACATCAATTTACACTCGTACTCAGTAAAATACACAATTGTCTGATCCGATACTCATTTCACACATAATTAAAACTTCATCTCTTACCTCGGTACATATAAAATCAATGAAGTCGTCCACACGGTGAATTCGATAACGATGTCCCTTTCCTTTTAAATCCTCGTCCCAACAATTCAGAGCTCCTTGCTGGGCAAAAATGGAAATCACGAGCGTCCCCGTGATTCCAAATCGTTGCAGACTTCTCACAGGAAGATTTTTGATACTCCTCAGCACCAGTTTCCAAGACAGCGTCACCAGAACGATCGACTATTCAATTATAGGAAGTGTTTTCCTGTGAACCAGAGTGGCCTTCCCCTCTGGACTTGACGGGGGCCCCAAGCCTTCTAACCATCCGATCAATTCTTATTTGGTTGTTCGGTGATCATGTAATTTCTCAGGGACGCACATTCTAAACTTAGTGCCCCTTCTGTCTTTGTACCTTTCAGTACATTACAACCAGAATTTTTATTGACATTACGCGCGCGTTTTTTTGCATAACAAAATTTCGAGAGGTGTTCCGGTTTCTTACAAAAAGTGCAGACCATGTTTTTCTTTTGTTGGCTGGATTCAGTTCTCGGGTGATTCCGGTGATCTCCGCTGCGGGTCGCAAAAATGGTCGTTATGACGAGCGCGTTGGTTATGTCGTCAGTGGTTGTCATCCGGGTCTCCTCTCGTAGTAGCCGCTCTCGTAGTTTATCGAGTGTTTGGTCGGTTTCTTGCACATTGTCCCACGCTGAGATAACAGCGTTATATTTTGTTGGCAAAGTGTTCAGGATCTTGGCCATCACTATAACTTGCGAAATTTCTTGTCCGATGTCTTTCAGCTGGCTAGCGATGTTCTCAACCTTCGCAAAATGTTGTGCAACTGAGTCTGTTTGTGCCATACGGTACTCATGAAACTTGGTTGTGAGTGCTAATTTATTGGAGGCACTCTTTTGCTTGTGCATGCTGGACAGTTTCGTCCACATCTGATTTGAAGTTGTACACCTAACTAAATATTCCAACTGCGTGTAGTCAATTGAAGAGGATAAAATGAACATGGCCTTGGCGTCCTTCTTTGTCCATGTTTTCACTCTTTCAGCATTAGCTTCTATCGCTTCTGGCTTTACTTCTGTCCCCTCCACGATTTCCAAAAGTTCGTTTGCGACAAAGACGGTCCTCATTTGAAATTTCCGAAGCTGGAAATTTTGGCCGTTGAATTTCGGGATACTTTTGAGGTCAGATAAATCAGCCATCTTGACTCTCGAGGTGGGACTTCTCGGAAGTCGAAAAAGAGAGTAAAACACGATACACTGCTTGGCACAGTAAACGAAAGAAAACTTCTTGTTAGAGTTGCTGCACTATTAACCACACAAAAATGAAATTACACTGTGAGCTAAATAGTTCTGGGCCCATAACCTATTGCAGGAAGCAGGCAGAATAAATTTGGACACCACTTAAAGAGAAGTTATTTTATTACTGGAAGTCAAGTCTATCGAGTGAGACGAGTACAGTATATTGGAGGCAGGTATAAAAACGAACGACTTTTTGTATGTTCAATGCGCGGAAGCTAGTTCAGGGCGCTGTCGTCTCGTCGGTCACTTAGTGTACTAACATTGAACGCGGTCGGTACATATACGAAATATTAGCAAAACCGATAACATGAAAAGAATACTTTAATTTAACATATTTCACATTAATTAGGAAAAGTGTCACGTGTGAAAGTTAATTAAAATCGATAGTTTACATATCGAAATATAATAACGACAAATATTCAGAATATAATATTTGTTACCTTAATAAATAAAATGGAATGCTAGATAGTGTTTTAAGGTTAGGTCAAGAGTCGTATGTGGTAAATAATACTTTTAATTATGTTTTTCTTTAATTATTAATATTAATACTGTAAATTTTACTTGTATAATTAAATTGATGGAGAAAGTCTTTCTTTTACTCAAAAAAGGCTTCAAAAAATCGAATATGCTCTTCTCGCCCTGATAGAAATAGAAACCGTCTTTTCATTTTTGGTCGCAAAGAAAGGAGCTATCAGAACTAAAATAGATGTTAATGTACTCGTTTGCAAAACTAGGACTAGGCGGGTAATTTCAATTTTATTGCCGGTCTTTTAAAACAGCTTCTCCTTTCGTCATATTGCATCTTTTTTTTTTACTTACAAAGTACTGTAATTTAAATTACTAGCTGACCAACACGTGCGCTACGCGCACGATTATATATTTAATTTCTTACAATTTCAAGTCATTAAAAAATCAATGAAATTTTGCTGATTTAAATTCAGAGAGTAGGTTTGAAACAACAATTTAACCGAGATTTTAGGGACATTTCGTTATATCACCTTTTTTGGAGAGGTATTTCAAGAGATTTCTAGGAATTTTAATGAATTTTGACCATTTTCAAGTGATTTTTACAAAGTTCTAAAGATTTTTAGGATTCTAAACAGATTTCGTAGAATTTTAAGGTATTTCAGGATAATTCGCAAAATTTTAACGGAATTCATGAAATTTCAAGAGAATTTTTAAAGCTAAGGAATTTTAATGGATTTTCAATTTTTTGAAATTTTGAGGAATATTAAAAGGTTTCTAAGAAATTTAAGAGATTCCAACGAATTTTAAGCGATTTCGAAGATTTTCGTGAAATTTTAAGTGATTTGAAAAGGTTTCTGAATGTTTTAAGAGATTTTAAAGGGATTTTAAATCCTGTTGTGAAGTTTCGAGGAATTTTAAGACATTTAAAAAGGTTTCAAAGAATTTTAAGGGATTTTAAGGAATTATAAATATTACAATGAAATTTCCTGGAATTTTAAAGGAAGTCAAGAGATTTTTTAATAATTTTAAGGGATTTTCTGATTTTTAAAAGATTTTATAGAGTTTTCAAGATTTCATGGAGTGTAACGAGATTTCTAATAATTTTAATGGATTTTAAAGGACGTAAAGAGACTTCAAATGTTATTGTAAAATTTAAAGCATTTCAAGAAGTTTCTGATTGGAATATTAAAAGGTTTTCATGAATTTAAAAAGATTTCAAGAGATTTTTATGAGTTTTAAAATATTTCATGAGGTTTTAAAGGATTTTAAAGTTTTTCAGATAATTTTATTGAGAGATTTCAAAAGAATTTCTATACGTGTATGATTTTTAAAAGCATTTGTAGAATTTAAAAGGATTTCGAAGGTTGTGGTAAATTTTAAGGGATTTTATTAGATATATTTTAAGGGATTTTATATTGTTCTAATTATTAAAATATTTTGTAGCATTTTAAGAGATTCTAAATGTTAAGAAATTCCGAGAGTTTTTTTTAATGAATTTTTAGAGATTTTTGTTAATTTTAGAGATTTGACATAGATTTCAAGAGAATTGCGATTATAATGATTTTTGTGGGATTTCAAGAGGTTTTTAGGAGTTTAAAGAAATCTTTACGAATTTTAAACAATTTCGAAGGTTTTCATGAAATTTTAAGTAATTTGAAAAGGTTTCACAGTGTTTTAAGAGAATTAAAGTGATTTTAAATTTTATATGAAGTTTCGAGGAATTTTAAGAGATTTCAAAGGTTTTCAGAGTATTTTAAGGAACTTTAAGAAATTGTTATAATTTTGAGGGATTTTAAAAGAAGTCAATAGATTTTTATAATTTTCAAAATATTTTGTGGAATTTTAAAGAATTTTGTGAAATTTTATGAGATTTCTAACAATTTTAAGGGATTTTATGATTTTTAGAAGATTTTATAGAATTTTAAGGATTTCATGAAATTTCTAATAATTTTATTAGATTTTAAAGGACGTCAAGGAACTTTAAATGTTATCGTATAATTTAAAGAATATTTTAAACAGTTTTTAAGAATTTTAACAAATTTTCACAAATTTTAAAAGATTTCAAGAGAGTTCTATGAGTTTTAGAGTATTTTATGGGGTTTAAAGAAGTTTAAAGTTGTCAGGTAATTTTATTGATTTCTCTAATTTTTAAAAGATTTTGTAGAATTTTTAAGAATTTCATGGAATTTGATAAGATTTCTATAGACTTTAAGAGATTTTAATTGTTAAGAAATTTTAAGATGTTTTTAGGAATTTGTAAATCTTTTTACGAGTTTCAACTTGGATTTCAAGACATTTATGATGTTAATCGTTTTTGTGAATTTTTGAAGGATTTCAAGAGGTTTTGGGGAGTTTTAAGAAATCTTAACGAATTTTAAGGTATTTCAAAGGTTTTTCTGAAATTTTTTTGCGCCATTTGTTTGTTTTTCTTCTTTCAACTTCAAGTTATTCAAAAGCCAATCAGGTTTACAACAACAATGTATGCGAGATTTTCAAGACATTTCGTGACACCACTTTTTTAAGATAGGATAAGAGAAGTCACCATGTAAATATTTGAAACGAGACTGTTTTCAGACCAGTGACCCGATCATATGGCTGCGATTGTAGCGCCTCTATAGGTCGTGCTCATCGCGAATTCTCTTTGATTTCATGGGTCTTTCTCTAAATCAAAAATACGCTGGGGTCGATTTTACCCAGTGTGATCGAATAGGGTTAAGATATTCTGATGTCCAACGTTGCCAAAAGTGTTCTCTCATCTGATGCAAAAATTTCCAACGAGAGAGTAGATTCGTAGGCACATCAAGCATCGTCGGCTCAGGGATTGGGTTTAGAGGCTCGCCAATCAAAACATGTCCTGAAGTTAAAGCCATAAGATCATCAGGGTCAACAGTCATAGCCTGAAGCGGGCGCGAATTGAGATAAGCTTTTACCTGAGTCAAGAACGTAGCCTCAAAGTAAAGGTTCTGTCTCCGACGACGCGCTTAAGGTGATGTTTAGCGGACTTCACCTTCACGGCTTCCTCCTACAAACCCCAAAAATGAGGAGCCCATGGTGGGTTAAGGATATAAGTCCGTCATGAAAGGAAATGTAAAAAGTTCTCCTTTCCATCAAAAATTGAAAATATAAGGCATAATAAATATTCTTACGAAGTATTCAAGTCGCAAGCCTGTGTATTTATTGAAATATCACGATTTAATTTAACATTATCTCTTATGGGAAAACGGAAAAAATGCGTTCTAAACGCTCTTCCATAGGGAAAAAAGCATAAAACGAAATGTAAACTTTTTTTCTAAGGTTAAGAAATGTAAAGTTGAACATATCGCGAAGCTTCTGGGTAAAAATTTTCTATCACTTACTGACGATTATAGTGGAAATTATGTAAAATAAAAATAAAGCACGTCTTTTTTCAAGATGGTAGATTTTGTGTTGAGAGAATCCGACAATGTCGCTTCAGTTTCGGGAGAAATAGCACGCACCTCTAGCCTAGCAGAGTTGAGAGCGAAAAGAGTACGGCGACGTTGCCTCTGTGAAAACAGATGTCGCCGCGCATTAGTATTTTGTATTGGTATACACCAATTCCTAGGTGTGCGTAAGATTGTACTTAACCGAGATCTAAAAGTTTCCTTGTCCACGCAGCATCGCACTACAAGTAGAATGAATGCTGCCTGGACTAAAATTTTGACGGAGATGGTTGTGGACGTTCTTCCTGAAATCTCCACTCAATCCCGTCTGACACAATGGTTGAAGCAATCAATTGTGATTCCTTAGAAGCCTCAGTGAAGAAAGATCGGACCTGAGCGTCAGCTCCAGTGAAGTTGGTTCCTTTGTCACTGGAAAAAGTCGCACAAATACCTCGACGAGACGTAATGCGTCGGAAGGCAGCTAAAATGCTGTCAGTCGTGTAGTCTGACACAGCTTCAAGATGAACCGCTCGAGTGGAACAACATACACACTCGACTTCCTCAAAGATGAACAAATCAAAAACACAGGCCCTCTCAATGATGAAGAAATTCTCTCTCTGAATAGTAACATCAATTGTGCATGCGCAGTGGTATCGAGTGAATATTTCGAAAGATGCTATTCATCACTGAGAGAGGAATATGTTCATCTTTGAGAGGTTTATCATTGAGGGAGTCGAGTGTAATCAAGTAAATTTCAAAATTCAAAATTGAAACCTCTGTTTCTAGAGTCACGTATCGGTAAAGCAACAAATCAAACTTGAAAAATCTTAATTATTTAAAAATTAATAAATAATGTAAGCAACCGTTATTAATCATTTTAATGCTAATAAAGATCATATTTTTTAGAATGTGTGAATCAAGGTCGTGTGTATTTTACACGAGACATTTCGGTATTGTCAGTACTTGCTAAACGCTATTGATACACAATATATAGTGTAACAATCCCCTCTCTTACCACCTTTGATGGGTCGAATTTCCAGGGCTGTCATAATATCGAATTATTATTATTTGGCATTCACATTCGGCATAATATTAATTTTCATAACTCGTGTAACGAAACATCGATTCTCGGTATCTGTTAAGCCTCGCGAATGGAGCCGATTTCAGTACACCGGCTCGAAGCGTGTATGCGCTACCACTACACTACGGATTTTGGGTAGTATACGGCACCAATCCAACCGTATTCCAGCCTAGAGTGAATTCAATAGTCGAACAGTCTTAGGAGTGGGAGTGAGAGCCTAGTGTGACGTGCGTAAAGTAGTGTAATTTTTGCACTATCGTTCTGAAAATCGAATTCGTTACACTCGTTATGAACAGCATTGTACTTTACACGTCACAAATAGGCAATTATCGACTCGTGTGATGACGTCACTCGTCCGATAATTGCCACCTCCTTTCACTTGTCCGATAATTGCCTCCATTTTGCTTCCTATATGAGGAAGCAAAATGTAAATATATGTAGAGTGCAATTTATATCTATGCAAATATTCAGTGAAAAAATTAGTAAACATCGCTTTAATTATATAAAAGTCGCAATTATTATTTTTTATTTATGTATCAATAGAATAATATTTGGTAGAGCGATGTTTTCTTTATTGTACTTTTTATTTTTATAACTACAATAAAGAATGGTAGGAGTACATGGCCGTCTCAGTACCTGGCCTTTCTTTCATATGGTCAGGTGCGGCCAGGTATTGGGAACGGTCAGATACTGCTACTATTCTTAAGGTGGCCAGGTATTGGGACTTCTACCTAGTGTCTTCCACAGATCTTGACAGTTTTTGACAATTTTTACTTTGAAATTCCATCAGCCTCATTTACTATTCGATTCTATAATGATTAATTTAAAATAATAAAGTTTTTCTATTTTCTGGTCTATAATTTTCTCTCGTGAAAGGTATTATTATGACTACCAGCCGTTTTTGCTTCCTCATAGAGGAAGCTATGTAATCGTTACATTTTCCAATATTTTAAAAATGGTTTAATTAAATTTTGCTCACTTCATAAATGTCTAATACGACATTCTAATCAATTATCCGAATGTGTGTGTGTGTCGCCGTTTTTTGTCGCCCTATTAACTTAGACAGTTGTAGATAAATTGATGAAATTGGTAAGGTATATTGGCTCCATGTATATCCCAAAACGTGCTAAAGGATTTTTTAAAATATTCAATTTAAAAATTTTTATACACATTTAGAATTTTTTTAAAAAATGATTTTTTGACAATAACTTCTCAAAATAATCAAAATTCAAAGCTTATGTAAAGGAAGGTAAGATTCTTTGCGTCGAGACGAATCGATTGACCAGTAGGATTAGTGTTTTTAATTTATGATTATTCGTAATTTAGAAGATTTTTCATTTTTCATATATTGATTCAAAAAAAACACTAATCCTACAGGTCAATCGATTCGTCTCGACGCAAAGAATCTATGAATGATGAGGTCGAAAGATTCTTTGTTTCGAGAAAAAAGAATTATATATATTTTTAAATATTGAGGCAAATCGTTAATGCTTCCTATATGAGGAAGCCAATTCATTTGCAACTTCATCATAATGAGGAAGCAAAGTGCTCAAAGAATGAGCACAATAAAATATAAATATAGTTAAATGGAACACCCGAGATCGAATTCACAGCTAGTTTAATCGGTAACTAAATATTTTTTGTGAATCGTAAAATAACCACTTCTCCGACTCTTTGGTACCTCTAACCTATCGTTTGCAGTCTACAATTCCTCTTTAAGAAACACATTTCATAAGACCCGAAATACGATTGACGAATAAGCACACTGCATTAAAAAGATAGACCAATAGAAATCAAGGTCAAATCGCCAATTTAGAGTACTAATTGGAAATAAAAAGATCATTTTTTAAATTCCAAACTGAATTTTATTCCTGTTAAATCGGAAAAAAATATTCTAATTTAGATATAATTAAAGAACCTATTAAATTAATTTAAAGAAAAATTCAGGTTCAGACATGATAAAAAAGAATAACTTGGTTTCGACTTACATACCATATTTCGCTAGCTCAAGTTTTCATCAGAGTCGTAGGACGCGGTATCAGCGCTTAATTTACCGTAGCTGACATTTCACTATTACATAAAAATGATTGTATAAAAATTGCATACCCTCAAATAAATTTTTTTGTAAGGTTATAATATTTGATGGGTGCTATGACAGAACGATATGTAAGTATCAAGAAAAAATTTTTTCAGAACAGCAAAAAAAACTCCAAAATCGAATTAAAAAAAACAATAAGAAAGTAAATGCAGAAGTTTATGGAATGCTATACAAGTATACACCAATATAGTTCAAAGTTGGAAAAAAGGAATATTATCTGAGAAACATATTGTTAAAGTTAGCATATTGGAAAAAATGTGTAAATTGAAACGAAAATTTTTTTAACTATATTTTTTATGCTCTAATTAACATAAAATGGGCAAATAAAAAACCAGAAACATTTTTCAAGACAAATTTGAGGCTCAGAACTAAATAATTCCATTTTTTTCAAACCCTGTTGACAATAAAATTTTCTCTTTTGATACTAAACTGGTATTTTTGTAGAAAAACTTTATTTTATTTATTTAGTAATACTTTATTAATATTTTATTATTTATTATTATTAGTAACCAGTAAATTATTAATTAATTAATTAATTAATAATTATTGGTTATTAATTAATTAATTATAATTTAATAAATTAAATTAATTAAATTTCCTCAGTTGATAAATGTCTAATACAACATTCTAACCAATTGTGTGTGTGTGTGTAGATCAGGTCGTTCTTTGTCGCCACTATAACTTGGATACAGTTGTAGATAAATTGATGAAAATTGTAGGGCTTATATTTGCACAACGAATATCTCAAAAACATGCAAAAGGATTTTTCAAAATATTGAATTTAAAAATTTTTATGTACATTTATCATTTTTTTAAAATTGATTGTTCAACTATAACTTCTCAAATAATCAAATTTCAAAGCTTATGCAAAGAAAAGAAATATTACTTGCATCAAGGCGAATCGATTGACCTGTAGAATTAATGCATTTTATTGAATATTAATTAAATTATGATTTTCTTTAATTTTTAAAATTTTCATTTTTATATATATGTCTTAAAAAATTGATTAGAATGTTGGTATTACACATTTATTAATTAAGGTAATACTAACATATTTTAAAATTGCTAAAAGATGTTTTTCTTCAAGGAAAAAATATGCTTAATGTTTCTTCCATAAGGATGAAAATGAATTTGTAATTTCATCGTAATGAGGAAGCAACGTGCTCAACAAATGAGCACAAAAAAAAATATAAATATAGTTAAAAGGAACACCCGAGATAGAATTCACAGCTAGTTTATCAATATGTTATTATTTATCTATATATTAAACTTTATTTTATTTATTTATTATTGCAGCATTTTTGTAAGAATCTCCACTATTCATTTTCTTTTCGGCTGGCCTTGTTGAAAGACCCAAGGTGATTTTCTTCGTTTATTTCATTCATTGCAGAAGAGTATTTTCACTTTAAGTCACAAAAACGAACACGTAAACAAACTTTGAAATGCTCAAAAAATGTCCACTAATAGACCGATGCGCATCAAAATCACGTATGAAATTATATACTTATTAGTTATGCTCAGTCATACATTGCGAATAACTAATTTGCGGTTGGAATTCAATCAACTGGGATTCTATCATAAAAATGTGCAGTAGAATTTTTGACAGTTTTTAAGACAATAAAATGACTTAAAAAAAGTGCCACCTACATCGCTATGACATAGTATCCTTGATTTTAGCATGACTAATTATTGTAGGATCATTTTATATATAAATTACGTAGGATAATTAAAATGGAAGTGAAGCATTTTAAACAGTCAGATGATTGTAAATGAAGTGTAAAAATCAACCAAATTCAACCTAAATGTTCTTACACTGACAACTTTCCTTCAAAATGTAACTTTGGAAACTTATTCAATATGATAATGTTAAAGTTTTTTGAGCTAAAAATGTAAATTATCTGTAGGGCCCTTTTCAAAATCCACCATTTACTATATTTTAAATTAAATTTACAAAGTTACAAATTTTTAAATTCTTCTCAATGGACGTCTTTAGTTACTAAAAAGTAAGTAAAGAAAGGTTTATATGGTTTTAAAGGTTTATAGAGGATATCTTTACTCCCGTTTCAACGACTAATGAAACCCTATACTCGAAATATGTAAATTTAATTTAAAATCTTCTAAAATTTTGGTTTTTGAAAAAAGGGCTCAACTGATGATTTTCATTTTTTGCTTAAAAACCACAAAATTATCCGCTAGTAACATTTTCAAGAGAAACGCCGAGTACAAAGATATTTTGAATAAAATTTTTTCGACTCACCGTGCACATTAGAGTGCAAAAAATCGACTTTTGTGAAAAAGATAACGAACCCCCCAATTTTTAAGGTTTCCGAAAAAAATCTCCAAGAATAACATCAAGTATTTTTTAGCGCTTTTCTTAATACTTATAGATGAATCAACAAGGAATATTAATTAGTAATAAATGAATTAAAATCCCACCCCCGGCCAAAACCTCTGCTACAGTGCACCAAAAATGCCCAGGAAACCCAAAAGTTATACTTAAAAAATTGAAGTTCATCAACCATCTTGATTCCTTTTTTGTCATTGTAATTATAGTTGTAATTTGATTTAATTTATTGTTCAAACTCGTGTTCTGGCATGTGTTAATATTAATCGATTTAGTTCAAACTTAATGGGATGTTTCTCCTTGTAAACCTCATAAACGGGAGGGGGGAGGGGGATTCGTTGTCTTCAAGAAAAATAGTCTCTTCATGTGATTTTGAACCACCCTTGTGTACAAGTTCGTCTAAATTAGCAAAGAAACTTTAGGTCGTTAGATTATTGAATAACAATTATCTTATTGAGCTAACAGAATTTGGTTATTGTACTAAACTTAATAATTCAAATGAAGATTTTTTATAAGTGCCTATGAATTGTAAATATAATTATAGGATTCAGATAACGGTATTAAATAGGTAATACACCTAGAACGGTATATTGAGATGTCTAACGCCCTCGACATTTATGTATCGAAATCTATACCTGTGGTTTAAGTGTTCTCCCTACACCATGTAAATTAGATTTAGGTCTCGACTTTAATTGTAGTCCTGATACATGAAGAAGTACATTCTTTAATAGTGTCATAATCTGTCTAAAATCTCAATAGTAATATAATTTTTGTTAGAATAAAATTTATAATATTTTTCTAATTTGTGTTTTAATTGTGCATCTTTGTGCAAAAATTTATAATAATATGAATACAAATTAGCAAGGATGTATTTCTTTATTAAAGTCAGCTATCGGGTTTGTACTTGCTTAGCTGCAGATCGAGAATAGATACATACCGTTCTAGGTTTAATAAAAAGTAATTCAGATATTTATTGATAAATCCAGAACTTGCAAAATACGCGACCCTGATTAAATCGTGAACTTTTATGACCTGATAATATACATATACATAAATGATAATAGATATAAGCATCAAACGTGGAATATATTATCGTCATCATCATATTATCGTAAGAATACCTTAATATAGTTATTGTATTAACGATCTTAAAATAAACAAATGTCTGCTTCGATATAAGATATCTTAACATATATTTGTCAACGAAGTTTTGGAGGTATTATGCCACTCGAAATTACACCTGTTTTCAGTATCTATTCCTCTTATTCGAAGACCTCGACGTGACTTTTTTGAAGTTCCTTCTCGTGATTTGGACGCTACCGAGTGAAACTATCTGCAAGGTCGAACGAGGACATCGAACATTTTCTTTAACTATCTTCATCTGTAACACCTCGCAAATAATGACTAATTAATGGAATGCTGAAATTTTTCATCCTCTGATTAACAACTTTAAGTACTTTAGTAATTTATTTTCTTAAACTTTAAGTTTATTATTTTAAAGAGACACATTACGTACATATCGCTTACGAAAGATATAAAGAAATAACTGTTTAAAAAATATTAGAATGAAGGTTTAAAATTTCTATTTTTAAACAAACAAAAATTCTAATTTTAGATCTATCATTTAGCATTAAACTAAAAAAGAATATCTTCTCATATTTCAAAATTTCTATACAAGTTTTCTATTAATTAATAATGTCAAGAAATAGAAAACCTAAAAAATATACCTTAATTTTAATTATCTCAAAATAACAATCATAAATAAATTACAAAAAAAAAAACTAATTAAATTGAATTAATATTTAGACAAGCTGGATCTTCAATTTAATGATTGAACTAAATAAATCTAATGAGTGTTCTTTCTGATTTTGAACTAGGTATTTGGAAATTATTGCTAATACTTTTCGACGGAATCCGACAGATTCAGTAATTGAGCGAAAATTGATTATAATATTTTTGGGGGGGATTTTTCGCATCTGTTGTAAAGAGTGCATCAGCGTAAGTAATGCTATTAAAAAATATATGTGTATATGGCACGTGGATCATAGAGAACTACAGACGTTAGTATAACATTTAGGAGGCATGATTCAACTTGAAGAAAAAAAAATTAGCAAATGGTTCTAAATTCATTCCCTTCTTTCGCCAGAAGAGTGCCTAATTTAATGAGCGCGTATAATTCAAAATGCGCTCGAAGATATGTGCTCGTTGTTGAAATAGCATACCAAATGAGGTAACAGCATGAGATTTTCAAATGAAAAATGCGTGATACAACGAAAATGAAGAAGAATAAGACCAGCTTATACTTCGAGAAGTGATCGAGAGTGAGCTCGATGAAATTATTCCTTGACCTCGAAGTATTTATAGGTGGGATTTTCGTAGCCATTAATTTGCATGTTGACTACGTGGCGTTCTTCAGGTGTTGCTGCCTGATCTACCTCGATGAAACCCTGTGAATTTAAAAACTCTGTAAATGTTTTTTTTTGCTAGAAGAGTATAAAAAGGATATCCACACGGAAAGAAATCTGTTGCGAGTATTGCATCGGGCGCTATTACTGTTTTGGCAAGCGAGTGTTCATTGCGAAGAATGTAAAGTAAGATTGCAACCGTCGGTCGGTAATCGTGTTACCTTAGTATTAAAGTGTCCTATATGAAAATGGCATGTTCACCGACGCGCTGAATGCACCAATACTTTCGTGCTGAAAACACACGGAGAAGTCCGTGCGAAAAAAGTACAGGTCCTGAGCGTTTTGAAGATTTCCGGACTGCGTATGCTCGTGGTTACCTAGGCAACAAACGAACACGTAAACAGCTCTTGTCTTCAGTCCATGGTAATCGCAAGCATGCGCAGACCGAAAATCTTCAAAACACTCGGGATCCGTGCTATTTTCGCACGGACTACTCCGTGCGTTTTCGGCGCAGAGGTATTGGTGCGTTCAGTGTATCGGTGTGCATGATTTTATCGCATCGTTCTTCGGCATCATTCGGACTAGGGATTCCTATACCGGAATTGCACGAATTGAGGCGATCTTTGTATGGCATACCCGCTGCTCTTTCCACATGGTATGTTACCGTACGATAAACGCAACAAATTTCTTTCCGTGCATGGTAAAGCAAACTATAATCGAAGTTAAAACGATTTACCTGATTATGAGGGCTCCTCGCGCTGCGTCTTTTGAAAACCGCAACTCCAACGATAGTAGCAGCCATTAGAGCAATTCCAGCAAAAGCCAGTGTAAAGTAAAATGATCTGCTTTCCCTGTGGTAAACTTCGCGCCGTACGGAGTAGCTCTTTAAAAAATGACAAAATACATGTATAAATGGTAAAAAAAAATTGCTTTAGAATGTAATTTGATTATAGAATTACTTACTGGCTCTGAATGTGAAACATCGTGAGTCATACTGTGAGATGCTCGAACTATGGCTTCACTGTGCATTGCTGCCACCTTTGCTGGCTGTTTCTCAATCTTTTGTGAAATTTTGTTCTTCTCAACTATGGGCTCTCCCTCTTCGTGTTGTTCCTGCTCTGTACGCAACTCTCCACGTTCTACTTTGCGTTGCTCCTTTCTCTCGCGTTCTAATTGTTTCTGATGTTCCTTTTCTGTGTATAATAATAAATTATATACATTAATATTTCTGTAACAATGTCTATAAAATATGAAAAAGAGCATCAATATTCATTCCGCGAAGTTAAAATACCTTTTAAATTAAAGAGATTTACAAGTTTTCACGATTTTAATTTTAACTTTATTTTTTTCAATCCACCCGAAAATACGGAGAAACTAAGGAAATGTGTGCGCATAAGGAGAGGGGGAATGAAAATTGTCAAAAATTTGTGAGACATCATTTATTGGTAAAATTTGTCTATCTACGTTTTAATTAATTTAAAAGACAATATCGCAATATTATCTAGAAAAAATTAGTTCCAAATGCTAGCGCAACGAATGGTTAAAGTTGGCTATTTTTTTTGCTCTTGGAAGCTAAAATCCATATTCGAGGGAGAAAGTCCCTGTGGATCATCAAGACTTGCGATAAATATTTTTATTTAATAAAATATCGCATTTCAAACCTAGCAGAAAAAAATGAACAGGAACTATATCAACAGCGCCACCTGGATACATTATCGATCACCAAAATCGATTTAAAAGGACTTCTGACGCCATAATCAAAATATAAAAATTATGCCCACAGACCCAAGAGTAATCATTTTTAATAAGTTATAATAAATTATTAATAATCTGTCGCAAGGTAACGTAATTTACGCGACAAGAATACTCCCTGCCCCCACCTCTAGGTGTTGCGCTGTACGGTTTAAGTACATGTCACCTAGTTTTCTTGTCCACTTCCCACTCCCAAACTGATTATCGAATGACGTTACACTGGAGTCAGTGTTCCCAATTCGTGCCCCTAGATCAACTGCGCATGCGTTGTACTCAGAATTTGATTGGTTATAATTCGCATGCTGTTTGAAATGCTAAAAAATATTATTCTTATTATTTATTATAAATAATACATTTTAAGTTATAAAAATGTCTATAAGATCGAAATTCATGAATCCTGATAAAAAGAAAAATTGAAATGCCATTATTTATAATAGACGATAAAAATAATATTTGTAGCATTTTAAACTGCGCGTGAATTGTAACCAATCAAATGCCGAGTGCGACGCATGCGCAGTTGAGTAAGGGGCACGAATTGGGAACACTGACTGGAGCTAGAATACGGCTTGGGAGAGTCATCTAGTACCCATACTCCGTGGCGCAGTCATAGCGAATCGAGCTTCGAGTCGGCGGCCAAGGGTTCGATCCCAAGACCCGGAGTCAACTTTTACTGACTCTAACACTACCTCACGACTCTAATTCGACAGTTTCCCTACCTACTATCCCCCTGCGCAACCTTCCTGTTACAAATCATAAAAAATAAATCTTACCAAAAAAAATTGTGTATAAAAAAACGAAAAGAAGGAAAAATACATTGAATGTAAAATAATGACCCATAAATTTCGAAATAAAATTTTGGAATTTTGTAGATTCCCTCCTGATTTTTCGAAAAGCATCTATCTTATACTTTCAAACTTCATCAATTTTGAAAGATAATAGAAGTTATGGTTATTATGACTTTTGAGAAGCTCTCTCGGCTAAGTATTATTCTTTTAACATCACCTTTAACATATCTACTTTCATGAAGGATTACTACATTTATTACATTATTAAATTTATTATAAATAATTTAGTTAACTAATGAATTTTTAATATGTACAACAATTTATACAATATCAATTCATCAATTGTTTATGTGAATCACTAAGTCATATAAGTATAAAATACTCTCAGCAAATAATAAATTATAAACATTCGACATATTAACCATTAAAATTATCTAGACACGTCATAAAGACAGTAGGCAAGGGGATTAATCCTAAACAAACATGCGAGTAAAAGAAATAGTCTATAGACCTAACATTCAGGTAAAGACAAAGATAAAATCGACGATTGGCATTGCAGGTTAAATAGTATAGACACCATAAGCGAGCATCCAAAAATAAAGACAAAACCTCAGCGACCTCCGTTCACCTTCTACACCTATGTACACATGTATAATTATCAGAGGCGCCCATAAAAACAGATTCTATGCCTATGTATTGTGACGTGTTATATTTTATACCACGCACATTTTTATATTCCTACTAAATTTATCTTTATTTTGCGATAAACTCCTAACACAGAGTCTTAGGTTTTTTGCACACAACCTGTCAGATGATTGGACTACATGAGCTCCCTGACAATCAGCTGACCACCAAACAACAATTCTCACTGGGAAATCAAGAAACTTAAAGTACACTACACTCACACGTTCGTACCTTTTATTTTTCTCATATAACTCTGAGCCATAGGGGCTCAGAGTCACAAATACACACAATCACACTGACGTTTTTCCGCATCGCAAAGACCCGAAGAGGATCCTGGTCTAAGTGCATGGATGAGATACCCGTGCACACAAACGACCAGGAAGATGACATCTCTGCTTAGCTGTCACTTCGATCCTGGATCAGCCGGTTGGTTGAGGCTTAACACCTCCGATGCCATCTTTGGGCCTAGCGCATCACCGTAGGGATCGACCGTCGGCGAACTACCGGTCGTTGACGATTTATCAAATTTACCACCTAAGTTAAATCATCTAATTTAATAATAGTCTCGCGGCGCTGACTGTTTCCGCACACGCCACGAGACAGGAAGAGAGAGGTTAGTTCGTTCACTCTGTGCCCGAAGTCGAAAGTGTTGACACGTCATAGTTTTCTCTTCATAATTGTTAGCAAGGGGATTGCAATTGATTTGTTTGAGATTTCCCTGGGTGTAATTTGGAAGGCACCCAGTTGTAACTATATGGATTCGGCGGATTATAGCTTGAATAATAACATGAATTTGATTGGATAAAAATGCCTAACTTGACCAGAGGCCAAGTACGCGGTAGGCGTGTGCTATACCACACGCTCGTACGTGCAGGTAACGTTTCTCACTCTCTCTCTTCCATAAATTGTGTCTAAAATTATTCGGTTTGATAATCACTCATAAATCTTTGACGAACAATAATTCGTTTTACTTTGTTTGGATGATTATAACTATTGATCATTATCAATTAATTGTCTTGCACGTTATGTCGTTCATTCAATTATGTGAAATAAATAATTTTTTAGTTATGTCACGTCCCGCGACGTAATATTAATTACTTTTATATTCTTTAAAGACCAGTAATTGTAACCCATATATTTTACTTAACAATTAGTACATATTACTTAATAATTAATAATATTGTATCTTTCTCAAATTCTTAAATGTAATACCAAACAAGGAAAAAACCATTAGAAAAGGCATCGCCCCTTTCGAAAATTCTCGTTTTCACTTATCAGATTAACTGTCAACTATAAATCATCTTAATGTAGTCTTATCTACCAAACAAGGTGAAACATATACCGTCTACGAAAATTAAGAGAAATTCTAAACTGACGCATCTGAATTAGACCTCAACCAAAACCATTCTAAGCTACCTGTAACTGCATCCGTACCTACCGCTTAAGGGAAAACACTTTCCATGTTCACTACCAAACATCGAGCCTAATTAGGAAGAAATATGACTCACTTAGCTAAAAATTCTCTAAGTTATCGTACTTTTCTTGGAATTATCAAGATTCGAAGAAAACACCAATTAGTGCAACTGCGTCGGTTGACCCTCCAATTGTCAACTTCCTTCGACAATGTTTAGCGGCCATTTTGGTACTGGGTGATTTATTGGAAAAACGTATTATAAAAACAGAGGATCTGGACCTTTCCAGTCAGTCTGTTTTAGTCTGCATAGTCTGTCATATCATCAAATACCCAGTCTGTTTTAGTCTGTTGAGTCTGTCATATCATCAAATACTCAGTCTGTTTTTGTCTGCTGAATCTGTCACAACATCCAATACCCAGTCTTTTTTCTGAGTGCGACCCAAGTTCAACTTTACTCTTTTGAGAAGTAATCTGTGAAGTTTTTGGGATTATCATCTAAGTGTTGTCCGAGAGGAGAAGAGAACCACCGCAGGAAAACTCAGATCAACCAAAAGGATTTTGACAAACTCGAATCTTTTAAAATCATGTAAGCAAGTATCTTTATTTACTAGTAAAATTCAGATCTACTTTCTGAAGGAAGATAGGAACTAAATGCTCTTCTTTTCAGATATCAGATCGAGAGAGAGATTTCTCAAAGGCTCTGCCATAAATATTCCTTCTTTCTCAAATAAATTGTCCTTAATTGTTTTCAAGTTGTCTATTAAATTAAGCGGTTATCCTCATCCCGGTTTAGGATAATCCTTTCCTTTCCAAAACGAGGAAATCCCTTTCTATATCCTTTAAAATTAAGAGGTGTGTTGCACCTCTCAGGATGTAACAGTTATATTGGATATTTCAGTGGAATTCTCCTTACCCCGCCATCTCCGCGGTCTTTGCTAGTAGGGTTATGTAATTCTGAGAATAAATTTCAATTATAAATTTACTTTTGCTCGTTTTGAGAAAAACGAGCTGGCGCTCAAATTTTGGCTCGAAAATAAATGATGTAGATTATTCATTTAACTTAAATAAAATCTTTTGGTAAATTCAGTTAATTTTAAATTGTAATCTAAGAAAAAGGTTATAAATAATGGCACTCAACTACACTGCCGTGCAAATGAAAATGAGCGTATCTGCAGTGGAGTCAACTTTACAAATTGTAAAGTTACACTGGAAGAGAAAAACCATTATGACATACCACACTCAAATTTTAACGAATTTTTTAAAACTAAGAGTGGCTACTTACATAAAAAATACTGCCTTTCTTGATTTTGCAAAAAGAAAGACATTTTTATCATTTTCAGTAAAAATTTGCAGTTACGCTAACCTACAATTTCAACTACTTGAACTGGAAATACCGTATCTGCTACAAAAACTTTTAAATAATAATAAATCATTCAGTATCATCAGAAAACGCAAATAAAATATCCAATTTTCTATATATGTAAATAAATCTATTAAATTATGTATAAGAATATTAAAATTTACGTTTATAGAACTGTAGAGAAATTCTAATATATCATACATTCTAACTAATAGTTTGTATGAATTTTTTTAAAACAAAAATTTCTTAATTAATAAATTTATTATTATTTGTGTATTTTAAAGTTTTTTTTACATAAATGATTGGCATTTTATAACTTTATTATGTAAATTAATGTTATGTCCTGGAGAGACTTATAAAATAGCCAATTACCCTAACAGTTCTCGTTTTAAATCCACGTTAGTGAATTAGGGACGAGATCAAGCCAAAGAATTAGACACAGATCATAAACAATTATCTTTATTTATCAAGTACAAAATTGTAGAGACACGATGCAAGAGAGAGAGAGAGAGAGAGAGAGAGTGATGGACCATAAGAAGGAACTTCCAGACTTCTGAGATCGTCCTAGAAAGAACGTTTCAGATAAGACTCTTTAAGTACTTTAAAAGGTGAAATACGGTGATTAGAAGTAATGGAAACTTACTTGTCTTGGGTTTTGATTATTCCTTTGCTAATTTTAATGGAGTTAGCCTCAAAGGTTCTCCCAGGTAGTGCAGCCGCTTTTCTCGATGTGTCAGAGACCTTGACTAGAGACTTGATCGGGGTATCGAACACGAATACCGCACTGCTATCCAGAAGGTTGACGGGCCTATAAGATAGGTCCGGAGTCTGATTTCAAAAATTGCTGATCACTCACACGAAAATCAACAGATGACCAACGACTGATTAAAGATTCGGATGTAGATTGACGATTAAACACCGGAGACTTGATTCAAGACTGTTGCGGATGTAGATTTTAGACTGACTGTTGCGGATGTTGATTGTAGACTGATCAGATAGAAGCTGCGAATTAGACTGACTGTTGCGGATGTAGATTGTAGACTGACTGTTGCGGATGTTGTTTGTAGACTGACTGTTGCGGATGTTGATTGTAGACTGATCGGGTTAAACTTTTTCATCCTTTTATATCCTTATTCTTGTTCCCCAAAAATTTGAGGGAAATCAGATTCTCTCTTGTTATAGGGAGATGTTCCTCCATGATCTCACGGAGGGTTTTATGACCTAATCGCGTTCCGTCTACATCAGGTCGTTTATGTCAAGGAAAGTGTATGGGTCGTAAGTTATTCTCTCGAGTTGATAATGTTTTCCAGATGTTTTGCTTCCAAGGAGGGAAATCGTCCCTCTTTTGGTCTTCCATCGACTACTTATATTTCTCTCCTATTGATTTCTTACGCGTGTCTATTTTTACATTAAATTGGTTTTGACAAATTAAAGCGTAGGAATATTAATTAGTTACGATCACGTAACATAAACTATAATCATTAAATCACATTTTTTGTAGTGACTTTGTAAAAATTCTATTAAAAAACATAATTGTCAGAAAAATTTTCCCTTTATAACCTTCAAAACAAACACCATCTAACTATTATCTAAAGTTAAATTTATCAATACACATATAAATATGTTAAAAATATAGATTTTTATAAACAGAGTTTGACTTTAAACTATTTTTTAATGAATATTTATCACTATACTTATTGAAAATAACTGAATAGCGCGCATGCGCAGCATGACGCGGAATCCCATCTTTCAGTTACGCTTCTTTTCATTTGCATAGTCTATTCTTCTCGCAGATACGGTAAACTATTTCTCAAAACTTAACTACTTTGCGCTATCAATTTTTCGTTTTCTCATACATATATAAGTAAAGGGAGGTATCATAAACATAATAATGACATTATCTCAATTTTGACAAAAATTGCAGATACACTCGAGTTTCCCAAATGTCAATTTCCCAAATCTCAAGTTCTCCCAAATGTCAATGCATGATTCTCTCAAATGTCAAATTCCTGTTTCTCAAATCACACTTGAAACCATTGCGCACGCGTTGCGTTCGGCATTTGATTGGTTGCTATTCGCAATTGATGTGACGCATGCGCAATTAATGTGACTATAGAGATAAAGAATGTCTTGACATTTTGGAGAACTTCCGGTACAATATGTCTTGACATTTGGGAGACTCGAGTGTACGCTCATTTTCATTTGCACGGCAGTATAGGGCTCGGGAATTTTACTGAATATCCTATTCTAAAATTAACTTCACATGTTTGCCGAGTGAGTCATCTCGAAATAATGAGTGACCACAATATATAATTTAATAATTGTAAATAAATTGAGAAAATAACTCCGAGATTAAAATCATTTTATTTCCGAATTTCAAATGGTGATTCGAACAATATTAAATTTAAAATTAAAATAAAATTGAAATAGGAATATTTTATGTACCGAGATGTGTCTTTCGGGTTGTCTGAGCCATAAATTGAGAATTTAAAAAATTGTGATTTCTCACATATTTGATTTGAATTCGGTCCCATATTTGCCCATATTTTAGTGGAAATTTCGGCCCCATATTTTAAGTGGTCCCATAAATATGAGAAATTTAAAATTCTAATTGGAAAAATTTTATAATTCACATTTCTAATTTAAATCAACATAACATCAACATAACATCAACATAACAATTTGTAACGATATTCTTATCCTTATCAAGAATATCAACGATATTCTTCAGGATTGGACCTTCAAAATAATCAATTGTCTCAATTGAATAAGAGTCAGTCGAGGACACTTGACTCAGTTGTCCCAAAATGGGGAGTAACTTTTACTGGAGATAACAAGAGTGTAGATAATTTCGTGGCCAGGCTGGAGGAAGGACGTTCAGTCCACCCCTACGTATCTAAGCGACGAATATAAAATCCTCAGCGACGACTCCGATTCCCTTTCCATACCTATCCGCGTAAAAACTAATAGAGACCAACTCTTGTTCCATATGTAAAAGATAAAGATAGAACCACTGAATATTCCAAATAAATAGTGCAATAGTAGAGCAAGCTACTCAGTACATCATTAGTTCATAATCAGCTCATATTTAGTTCAGTTTTTAAGTTCATCATCAGATCAGATCAGTTCATTTGAGATCAGTTCATTATGAGGTCATTTTCCTATATCATCATTTCGCATTTCAAGTCAATCAACGCAATTTGTATTCGAAGTTTAGTGAACTCAGTTGTGCTCAGTTTTAGTTTCAATCTTGTAATCGTCAATCTCAAACTTTGTGTCAATATGTAATCTTAAAAATTCTAAATTCTGTTTATTGCGACCAACTATTGATAACCGAAATAATCGCCTGGACCTTATCATCTAACACACTTATAAACTAAGGTCAGTATCATCTTTTATCTTTTACATGATCTTCTCTCGTTTAAATATCGAACGCATACTTATTAGATGATTTGTATGTTTAAGGTATCTGCTGAACCTGAGTAAACTGAAAGAGCTGCCTCTATCATCTTTTGAATATCCAAACTCCTTGCTTCCAGAGATTCAATAAAGAACTTATAAATTAATCAACTCAACTAATTGGCATTCTCATCATTCTAATTAGCATTTTCAAGAAAAACGAGGAACGTAGGGTATAAAGTTAAAGGGTAATTTTAATATAAAATTGAAATAAAATCTTGACGTAACACTATGCAGCAAAGGTTATTTCTCTTTGGCTGGAATGATTTAGTTCAATTATAAAAATTTCATCAATAGAGAAACATACTATTCTTTGTAAAAATCCGAACTATTATCATGGCCCGAGCGAGATGTAGGTGTAATATTAAAATAAGCTAAGGGAGGCTAGTTTGTTGCTAATTATGTCAAGGTGGTAAGACCTGAGTTTATTGTTGTTTGTGGGAACATTTTCCCTAGCAAACCTATGGGGGTTGTGTTGTCCAAATATAAAATAAATTATTTCCAATCAAAAGCAATTTATTATAATAGAAGAATGATGTGTGAATACATTGAATACTGAAAGAAGCTTCGTATAGGAGCCGCACGAAACGTCGGGTCGATTTCGTACGTCAATTCAGTATAGATGCTATTTTTTTGGTACGACAGCTGCTCCAAAGCCGGGTAACTGCTGCACCAAAAGAAAAGTGTATCAGTTGTGGTACTGCAGTTACCTCACTCTAGGATAGCTGTCATGTCAAAAAAAGACAGCATCTGTAGGTACTGAATTGACGTATGAAATCGAAATGACGTTCCACGCGGCTGCTACATTAAGCTTCATGAATTTCCAAAAATTACGTACATGACTGAAATAACCCCCCCCCCCACCATAAAAAGTCGTAACGGAATCTCTTGACCCCTCTCCCCTTTGAGTTGTTACGTAATTTAAGTATGGTCCCTTATATGTATGTACGTATGTGCAGTGTGTTCTGCACTTTACTTGCATATGCGCAGAATGTTCTTGATCCCACCCGACCATCTCGTTTCTGGGCTTACTCTACCGAAATTATTTCCAAATAATAATAAGTGTTCATTATTAAAATAACGGAAGTTGTTTTAATAATGAACACTATTAATACAAGAAAAAAATTACTAGACTTGTATTTGTAAATTATAACTTGTAGGTTTCGTGAAATAGGCCCTAGATCAGACCACATAACTAACCTCACACAATCTAACATTACGATCATATTAAATCAGGTGGTAATTGCATCTACCTACTTTCATTTCTTCGCCCAGTATTTAACAGACTTATTCAAACCATTTTATTGATGTTCCGTAATGGTCTGAATGAGTTAGCTTAGATAATAAATGATTATTATTGACATTTTAAATAATGAAAACATTTTTGTTATCCTGAAAATTTAATGCATATAATAATAAATACCTTGTTGTTTACTGGCAACATCAGCTTGATACTTGTTCAAAATGGCTGCTTCTGCTTCAGGGGGCATAGCCAAGAGGAGACCTGGTGTTTCGTCCTTGCTTCGGAGTGCTAATACATAATTGTCCATCAGCTGACCAATCTTGGCGCTTAATTCAGGGTATCTGTTAAAAACAAATAGTTAAAAATAATAACCAGATAGCAAAATGCATGCAATGTGCGACGCACCTGCGACGCATGCGTGCAACTTTTGTTTCATGGTCTGTCCACAATTGGCGGGTTTCTTTCGTCGCTTCCCGAAGGCCTAATGCAAGCTGAAGTGCAGGCATTAACGCAGGATGCGCGCGCATCGTATTGCCCACTGTCGTGTATTTTGCGATGTTCACGTTCCGTTGTTCCGCTAATTTAGATGTAAAATGGCGACTATTGTTTTGATTGTGCAGTAGGGATCAAATTCGCCAAAACTTCGTTTCTTCAAAGTATGATTTATCCAACAAACGCTAATTTCAGGCACCAATAACTTGGGCGCGTATTTGTATACGCGCTAAAAGGATTAAATATCGGTAATGATGAATGAAATTTATACATTTCAACGATAGATGGACAATTAGAACTGCTAAGTGCGGGAATATATAAATAAATAAATTGAAGTACATAAATGTAAATGAAAATGTTCTAAAATACATGGTTAAGGTTAAGTTCCAGTTTTAAAGCCGGTAATAAGTATTTTTAAATAAAAAATGTTAAGTATTCAGACACGCAAGTTTGAGGTTATATTTCCGTCTTTCCTCTGGAAATCCGAATTTTTAAGTAACAAATGCTGAGTAGTAAAAAAGAATTGCAAATTTGAATAGTTTGAGATTATGTTTCAATTTTTCTACCGGAAATCGGTATTTTTAAGTAAAAAATTTTAAGTATTAGAAAAGGCTTGACAATTTGAGTAGTTTGAAGTCATGTTTCGGTTTTTCCACCGGAAATCGATATTTTTAAGCAAAAAATGTTGAATATTGAACAGGCTTGTAAATTTGGATAGCTTGAGGTTATATTTCAGTTTTTCCACTGGAATTAGGTATTTTTAATATTTAATATTTAATATTTTTAATATTTATAATGTAATCTCAAACTATTCAAATTTGCAAACTATTTTTAATACTCAACATTCTTTACTTAAGGGGTTATTCTACTTTATACGCTGAAGAAAAGAGCTATTTTTGAACATTTTTTTTGAGTATATTATGAACGATATGGAAATAAATATTTTTAGGTATGATAAAACATGTATTAAACTACATAAAAAATTTTTTTTTATTAATTTTATTCAATTTTTATATTAAAAATAATGGCTGTGTGTAGGCTTCTTAAAATCAAAAGGGTAAACGGTACCAGGGATATCTCGGTAACGGATAGCTAAAAAAAAAGCCAAAATGGGTTAGCTTCAGTATTACTAAAACTAGGTCTGTTGCCTATAATAATTAATATTTATGAAAAAATAACAAAATGGCGTAGAAAAATCGAAAAAAATGCATTTTTTTCACTGTTTTTTTTGTTTAAAAAATTAGTAAAAATGTAATTTTTTAATATATTATAGGCAACAGACCTAGTTCAATATGTGTAGAATGTGTGGTTTAAATTTTATAAGGAAAGGTTGAGTAGTTTTCATAAAATCCTGGGTACCATTTTAAAAACGTTGTTTTGAGAAAAACGCGTTTAAAGTTTTGTCTTTTTTTTTCTTTCTTTTTTTTTTTCTTTTCTTTTTTTTTCCTTTTTTTTAGTTGTTTCGTTGATTCTAGATATTTGGGATTAAATACAAGTATTTCTCGGTAGTCAAAAAACTAAAATTTCTCTTTTTTCATTTTCGTTATTAAATAAACAAAAATAAAAATTTTTTTTTAAATATGGATTAACAGTTTTGTGCGTAATTTTATAAGCTTCAATATAAAAAAAAAAGTTTTAAATCGGTTCAGAAATAGCTTCTGAATATCAATTTGTCCGCGAAATGTTTTTTTAACCCACTCATGTGCGCGCTCAGGTAAGCGCTCCGAGGTAGTGATGTTCAGGTACGAACAAAATATAGTTACACTGCTCCGATCTTTTTGAAATTTTGACATAATATTTCTAGATACATATTCTTTCGAAAAATGTAAGAAAAAAAGAATCGATTTTATGAAAGTGGTAAAGTAGAATAACCCCTTAAAACACAAATTTCCGGTAAGGATGGGCGATTCTTTCGAAAAGATCGATTCAAGAATCGATCCAGGATCGAATTCAAAAAAATCAATTCAGAAAAAAATCGAATCAAAAGAATCGATCTTTTAAGATCGATGTAAAAATGTACCACACTATGATTCTATCATTCAAACCAAAATCTAATATTCGAACAATATTCTTTCTTCAATATATTCGAAGTGGTAAACTCTAACGCCCTACACACAGGGTTGCACGGTTACGCGTAACTCGAGGATTTTTCACGTATAATACGTAATTTACATGGTATGTAAATTACGTATTATACGTAGAAAACCCCCCACTCCATATGAATTTGGTGATTTCAATGTAAATTGCGTACGTAAATTACATTTAAAAAACTATGTAAATTACATAAGGTATATTACGTTTGCAACCCTGCCTGCACATGCAACTTTATGCCATGAAAGGTTTCGGACCTATATTTCTAACTATAAGGGTGGAATTCCATGCAGGCGTAAAATGTAAAGCGCAAAACGAACAGTCAACGACAGCAAACCTCTGAGAAAACATATCTATAGGTGTTCAGCAATTGGCTGTTCATTTTACGCCTTGCACTCCGCGCCCACATGGCACGAGAATCGGTTCTTTGATTCTGAGGGTAAAGAATCGATCCAGCAAAAAATCGACTAGTAAAGAATCGATTCAAAAGATCGATCTTCAAAAGATCGAGCCAGAATCGCTTATCCCTAATTTCCGGTAGAAAAATCGAAACATAACCTTAAAATATTCAAATTTCCAATTCGGTTTGCAGACTTATCATTTTTTACTTAACCCTAGAACCGTACACTGGGTCTGACAGACCCACTGCAAAAATGAATTTTGTCACTCCCCTCCACAATTTTTGCAAGCGGCACTTCTTGCCCCCATGTAAATTCACTTTAGGTTTCTGCCGATCGACCCAGGTAGTTAAACGCGTCAGTTTATCAAAGGGACTCGAAAAGTCACAATGTAAAGTCGGTCAAAAGGGTCTCAGAGACCCTATGTGTGCGGTTTGGCGATAAAATTGATCAAGGTAAGTGTATTGTTATTGTAGCGTTTTTTAATCTTTTCTAACATTTTTTTTAGTAATTTTATAATAATTATATAACTTTTTGTTTGTAAATAATAACAATTGTTCAAAATTTTGGGAATTTAAAAAGTGTACATTGTGTGCTTAGAGATTTCTTGACATGAAAATGTAATTATCATGCATTTTAGTTGAATAAATTAATAAATAAATAACTAAATTTATTATTTATACTCAATAAAATAATGGATACATTTTTTAAAATATTGTGTAGATGCAATGGCCAATGCGTATTTTTATGACAATGTTGGATAAAAGCGGAATTAGTGCATTAATTTTGCATAATTTTAATGTATTAAATGAGTGAATGTCTTGCGACAAGTTTATAATGAATCTTTCTTTAACCCTTATTTGCGAGCTCGTACTGTAGTACCACAGCTTCATCGAAATCTGCGTATTCATATCTCCTATCACCTGAATCAAGTAAATCCTATCTCCTGGTCCGATGTAAATTTTGCGACTTTAAAAAGGATAGAAGAACCAAAATATGTTGCATTATTTGCAAAAGTCCTATGTGCGAAAAACGTAGATCATATGCATGTCAGGAATGGGGATCTTCAGTAGATTAATTTACATTCTTTTATTGTTTACTTTTTTTTCTTAAATTTTGTTTACAGAAATGTTTATTTATACGCAATAAACAATTATTATATTATAAAAATATTATGTGTATTTACTGACTGCAATTCTCCTCCTCGTTTTCACATTTTTGCCCTCTTATGAAATTGGTCATTTTCACTCTACTCAATAAATATGCCTTTTGGGAAGAATATGATCAAGGTATTTTTTTTAACTTCCATATGTGCTCTTCAAAACCTAATATCAACTTTTGCCTTTGAACAAAAAATGGGAATATGACATTTTTTTTTGTAAAATACGATTTTTGACCTCCTCTTCTAGTTTTTTCCCCAAATATTTAAACTTTTTGGTATCTTCAAATTATTAAAAATAATCTAAACCTACTTAACTTTATTCTAAACATCCTAATGGACATTTTTTAAAAAAGGTGTAAATCGGACCAATAGGAGCGTCATAATCATCACGCGAAGGCGCCTAGCTGAGTCTCGCAGACCCATGTTTACGGCTTGTGAAAGTTTAAAATATGTGTGCGGTTCCAGGGTTAAAAATACCGATTTCTGTTGATAAACCGAAACATAACCTCAAACTATTAAAATTTGCAAGCATTTTTTAATAGTCAACATTTTTTACATAAAAATACCGGTTTCCGTTGAAAAACTGAAACATAACCTTAAATTATTCAAATTTCAAATTCGGTATGCAAATTTAAAAATACCGATTTCCGGCGGAAAACACGAATCATAACCTCAAACAATCCAAATTTGCAAGTCTTTTTCCAAACTTAATATTTTTTGCGTAAACATACCGATTTCCGCTGGAAAAACCAAAACATAACCTCAAGTTATTCAAATTTGCTAGTCTTTTCTTATAATTAACATTTTTAACTTAAAAATTATGCGACGCATTATACACGCACGTCGTGATGGTCGCACGCACGAGATGCGCTCACG